>APFE030840538.1:43935-78350 GCA_000404065.3 Pinus taeda | reverse complement strand
AAGACTAGCGACGCCACCTATGTGGCACACCTCTTCTTCACAGAAGTAGTTCGATTACATGGCTTACCGAGGACTATAGTTTCAGACAGGGATGTGAAATTTACAGGGCATTTCTGGCGCACCCTGTGGAAAAAGCTGGGCACACAGTTAAATTTCAGTTCCGTGTATCACCCGCAGACTGATGGACAGACGGAAGTAGTTAACAGAAGTTTGGGCAATTTATTGCGGAGTTTGACAGGGGAAAACTCGCGATTGTGGGATCGAGCTCTAGCCTAGGCCGAATTCGCTTACAATGATTCGCCCAATCGGAGCACAGGTCTAAGCCCATTCCAAATATTATATGGTATGCATCCGCGGGGAGTACATGAATTACGGGACTTAGGACAGCTGGAAAGGAGGAGTGCAGACGGGGAAGATTTTGCCGAGGCAATGAGCGAACTGCACGAGAAAGTTAAAATGAAGTTGCAGGAAAGCACGCAGAAATATAAATAGCATGCAGATATCAAACGGCGTGAGGTACATTTCGAAGTTGGAGACGACGTGCTTGCGCATTTGCGTCGGGAAAGGTTTCCTAAGGGAACGTACAACAAGCTGAAGTTCAAAAAAATCAGCCCATGCAAAATACTTCGCAAATTTTCAGCGAATGCATATGAAATTCAGCTGCCACCTGATATAGGCATATTGCCCATATTCAACGTGGCAGACCTATTTCCATGTCATGCCCAGGCAGCAGACGAAAACATGGTACAGCCGCAATGGGACACCCAGTTCGAGAGCAGTCTTTGGAAGAAACAGTTACCGTCGGTTAAGACTCATGAAATTGAAGGAATTATCAACACACAGGTAGCCAAACGGACGCGTAGAAAGGAGTATTTGCGCTATCTTGTCAAGTGGAAGGACCGTCCCCTAGAGGACAGTTCCTGGCTCGACAAAGCACAGATTCGAAAGGCAGGATACTCGGTGGAGGAGCTCATGGAACGGAGCCATGAGAACTCTCTTTTACCCCGGCAGCCTGATGCAGGAGCATCTGGTCGACAGGGAGGACAGAGTTTCAGAAAAAGACTGGGAAGGTTAAACAGTTCGAGAAAGGACAGCAAGACTATCAGGTTTTTTTTTTTTACAGTCTCATTTTATTTTTTCTTACAGAGGTCAATCACAGTTTGTTTAGTTTCTGTTGGGAAATTTTACTTAGTTTACTTCACTGTAGCTATCAGTAATTAATTGTAGTTAATAAATTAGATTAGTGCAAATAATGTATTCAAGCACCCTTTGTGGGGCCGTAGTGACAGATAGGCAGAGTCAGTTTTATAAACTGTCGAATAGAAACTGGAAGCAAGAAAACATAACTTAATAACCAATTGTACAAGGTAACTGCTGACAGTTCGGTACCGAATCACCTCAAAATGTATAAATGGCAAAAACCGAAATCCTGCAGGGGTTCGGCAGCTAAGCAACAGAGAAATAATATTAAAAGAAATAGACAGAGAGAATTGTCTTCTTTTTCCTTCATTAAAAAAAATTCTTGTGCACAAATGAATGTATAGACAAGTATCTAAATTCTGTACAATTCAAATTTCTGAGAAATAGCAGTTCTGTGTAAATTACTGTAACAGAAAATATCGTAACCGAGAGGCATCAACATAGCATTAAATATATGTAAACCATTGCATAGCAAGTGACAGTGCAGGTGGATCTACAGATCGTAGCCCAAACAACTGAGCGCACAGCGACGCCAGATAAGAGAACAGTAAAGCAAACGGAGAGTGAGGTGGAGAGCATAAGTTCCCCAGGTCGAAATCGGGTAAGGAACAAAACCCATAAAACTGAATATGAAATTGAAATTTCCAACGCATATATATATATTACATTGCAGGTCTGAATCAAACAAAGAGTTTATAACAGAATCCGTGACAAGGGTCGAGCCCTTTCCGCCATCAAACAGGCGTGACAAAAGAATATACAAAACCCATATGCTACACAGGCGTAACAGAATAATATACCAAAAACCCATAGACTACAGCAACAAATACAGACGCGAACCATAAATACATGGCCGAAGACCAACAAAGTACCTAGTGTACAAACTAACACGAATCTACAGACTACCTAAGAGTATGCACAAGCACAAAACGAAAAGCACAGAGCTACTCGGAAGCATGGAGCCGTGAACTGTTGTGAAGAGCGACGGAGCCATAACCTGCAATGACAACAAACGACCACGTTAGGGTTTGAAGGAGAGACAGAACCTGGATTTGAAACGGAGCCATATGTCTACCAACAAAGGCATGAAATAAATAAGAAAACGAAGAGTAACAGAGAGGGAAAATACTGTACCTTTAGGTGGATGGTTACCCTGCTCGCCGAGACCAAACCTGACCATAGAGGGGCCAAATTGGTCAATAAATACTCCAGAAGCAGAAAAGGAAATGTAGCAGAGAGCTAAACTTACCAGTTCGACGAGTTGAATGTCTGACACCAGCTGTTACAGACCACCGAGCATACATTGCTTCTGAGCATAGCGAAACCCTCCATATTGAGAAACGACCACAAAGACACAGCATGTGACTAAGCAAACCAAAACTCAGACAGAGAACAAGTCGACAGAGAAACCAGAGAAAAATCCAATAACGAAATCACGGACAGAGTTACCACTTACCAACGCATGCGAGAATCAAGTGTACAGGCGGAACCACAGTGGAAAACCAAGCATTCAGGCAAGAAAACCATCAAAAACGACTAAGTATCGACTGTTTTCTCCCAGACAGAGCCGAGCTCGAAACCAGGTTGCAGAGCAGCGAAGTCATAGTGCCAAATGACAATGAGCGCGAAATGAATCAACAAAAGGAGGAACGGGCGGATTAGGGTTGCAACATAACCGAGGCGGACAGGTGTTAGCCGGAGAAGGGGCAAGGTACCGGGAGGTAGGTAGGTAAGTATTGCCACAATTAAATTCGGACCGAGCCAAATGATTGTAAATCAACCATAATCAACATACCAAATCCGCAAGTACCGTGGGTAGGTGAGTTGGAAAGGGGCAACGTGGACGGGCCGCATCAGAATAAGTTAGATTCCTAATCTCTATACATATTAGAGTAATCTCTGAATATAATGTGTGTTGAGTGCATATACCTTTGTGTGAAATATATGAGTGTTTTCAACCATTTTTAAACACCGTCTTTGTATAAAATCAAACTCTAAATCTAGAAAATCGGCAGCAACCTCTTGTGCACTGCTAATTCCGTAATCAAATTCCTACTCCACCAATACTTTCCTGATCAAATCCTCAATTTCTTCACCATCATTACTTTGATCATCCTCCTTCTATCTTTGTACAAGATCAGCGAATACGTTTGGAAAATTGGCAGCAGCATATCATTAAATTGGTCACTAAATTCCCCCTCCAGCATTATTTGCCGGAGCAAATCCTCCTCCTGTCTGAATAAAATCGACGTGTCGGTCTGGCAAATCGGCAGTAACTTCTTGTTCGTTGTTAATTCCGACATCATATTCCTGCAACGGCAATTCTAGCCCGCTTAAGTTCGGCTGCAATGCAACATAATTAACAGAGAACGTCTCCTCACATTGAAATCCTTCAATATCTTAGCTCCTTGGTAAGAAAAATAGCAAGACTTTTGATGTTTTTGCTTCTCCAACGTGTGCAGAAAGGCACGGTTTTCGGATCATTGGAAGGCTAATCGCCACAGTAGAGAATCGCGCCTTTCTTCACACCAGAAATAATATATATTTCTTAATAGATCCTAAAACCAGTTCTAACCGTGCAAAGTATAATTTCCCTGCGTCAAGAACTCAAAACCATAAAACAACCAGAAAAAGGAGAATGTTACTGCAAGTGCTTCGCAATCAAGCCAATTTAAAAGCCATTGAAAAGGTGTAAACAAAATGCATGCTCCTCATTCCAACGGTTTATTGTGAACAACCGCAAGGTTATATATCTATGAATGATGCAGTACAACTGCCTCCACCAACTGATGTTTTAAAATTAAAAATTGAAATATGATGAAAATTTAGAATTGCATTTTGTAGTGGAGATTATATCAATATAGATTTATCTTAAATATGTTAGATATGGATTTAATATGAGTAGAGAGGAATCCAATTTCTTCACATGCAATTATTTTTTATGAGTGGATATTTTGTAATTTTTTATATGGTTATTTAATTAATTTTTTTTTTTTTTTAAATTTTAATTTTGGTTGACAGAGCAAAATTTCAACTTTGATGACGGACAACAGGGTTATACATTATAGTGAGCTGTAGGATGAGCCTCTCAGCTATGAGCCACTAAGCTCAATAATTGAATATTAATAAATATTATTGAATTGAAATTTTTAGATATTATTATTAAAGAAAAACCATAAGATTATGTTTGTTAAGTTTAATTTTTAAAAACCAAAAAAATAATGCAAACTTATTTAAATTGTATTTTTGAATGTTACATAGATTACATAACTTAAACTTGTAAGTCAAAAAAATATTTTTTGGAAAAAGATTACACTATAAAACTACCGCTTCAATTTTACACTATATACAACATTAAAGTATTTTTGAAAAATATGAGGTTTAAACATCTCACTCACATTTTTTTTACTCCAAATTACTTTCTATGAAATTACATTAAGTCATATGGACAACTAATTAAACATGCATAGCATATTCTTTTTTCTTTTAAATAAATAAAAAGATCTAACCATTATAGCTTAGAGGACCATGTGTAAATATGTCCATGACGCTAGTCCCTTTTTAAATAAAAATAAAGTATTCTCTGAATAGAAAAATAATGTTGCTATAATAAAATATTTTAATAAAAACTAATATTAATGTGTACTTGAAAATATATTAATAACAAAAAAATAGTTTTAATATGTCGTAATAAAATGTCATGTAAAATATTTTAAAGTCAACTATGTATATATTATATATTGTTTAGAAAAAATTAAGGTATATAAAAAAACAAAAAAAACATGGCTATAAAGTTTGAACTAGTATTAGTGTTTTCTGATTAATTTTTTTAGATATGTGTTTTTTCTCAAAATCCAATAAATATTTGTAGGATTTACAAGTTTAATTTATATATTTTATATAACATTAAAAATACAACTTAAACAATGAGAAATTACATATTAAATATTGCACTAAATGTTTGCACATAAATAAATTTGATCCCTCCTAACTCATATTAAATTTTTACTCAAAATAAATCTATACTAATTATTTACTTGGACTCAACTCAAGTAACACCAAAACCTAAAAATCCTAAAATAAAAAATATTAAAATCTACTCCAAACTACTTAAAATTTGGCTTTATTGAAATCATCCACTATGCCTGATACAAACAATACTTTATTGAAGTCATCCACTATGCCTCATACAAACAATACATCAAACTTTATTGAAGTCATCCACTATGCCTCATACAAACAATACATCAACGTTGATTTTGGCAGTTTTCATATTTTCTAATTGCTTTGTCTTACAAACAAGACATCAAGGTTGATTCTGGCGGTTTTCATATTTCCTAATTGCTTTGTTTTACGCATTAATTACGCTAAAAATAATATATTTTTGTTTTACAAACAAGATATCAAGGTTGATTCTAGGGGTTTTCATATTTCCTAATTGCATTTTTTTGGACATTAATTACACTAGAAATAATATTTTTTTTCAAACAACTGTTTATGACTGCAATCTACTTAATATTTTTTGAAAATAAATATATATGACCGAATGTAAGTGGTGGGGATTTTCATACTTTTGTAACCAATATGCTACACACAAGTGATAGTGTTGAAAGTTCTGTTTTTTACACAAGAGTCGAGACAAAGATCTATGCATATGTATTCTCTTTAGCGTAATTTTTTTTTTTTCTGAAAAAAATTTAACCGAAGATCACAAAACAGAAGGACCGGACCGGCCAGGCTGCCTGATTGAGGCTTCATTAAATATAATTGTAATTGTTTTTATTTTGAATCATGGATCAAATTGGAGTTACGTCTGATTCTTCTACATCTGTGGAGTTACTGATAACTATCCGTAAGGACTTCATCGCAGTACAGATATATCTCTGGAATATCAGGAGGTCGAACCTCCTCGCGGAAGTCGCTAGTACCAACTTCTTCAAAATTTCTATCGGATTCTAATTCTATATTTCCTGGAATTTGCTCAGAGATGGGAGTAATTATCACGTTACCTGCGTCTAATTCTGTCAAATCATGACCAATGTTGCCGTCTGGCTCTGTGAGTTGCGGTGGAGATTCTATGAAGCCATCTTCTGAATAATAAAGATGGAGAGAACAACAGCCACAGCCACAAATCCCCAATTTCTTCACCACCATTACTTCGATCATCCGCGCCATTCTGTCTTTGCATAAAATCAACGTGCAGGGACTCTAGATAATCTGAAGCAATCTCCTGTCCGGGCCTGCTAATTCCGTCATCAGGTTCCTGCTCCGACAATACCTGCCTTATAAAATCCTCATTCTCTTCATCCTCGCCCTCCTGTCTTTGTCCGCTGCTAATTCCCTCGTCAAATTCCCCCTCCGGCAATACTGGCCTGCTCAAATCTACATCAGCCTCAGCATCAAATTCGCAGTCCGGCGTTATTTGCCTGAGCATATCCTCCTCCTCCTGTCTTTGTATAAAATCAACGTGTAGGTCTGGAAAATCGGGAGCAATCTCTTGTACGTTGTTAATTCCGTCATCATCTTCCTGCAAAGGCAATTCTAGCCCTATTAAGTTCGGCTGCAATGCAACATAATTATCAGAGAACGTCTCCTCCCATTGAAATCCTTCACATTCCCGCAGCTCTGAGAGCTCGGCAAAGACTTGATCGCAATTTTCTGTGCGCGATGCCATAGCTCGTTCTGTGAAGGATAGCCGACTTCCGGCAGCATAAAGCGATGGCCCAGAGATCGATCTCTACATGCAATATCTTAGCTCCTAGTCAGAAACTCTTGATGTTTCTGCTTCTCCAACGTGTGCAGGAAGGTGCGGTTCTCCGATCATTGGAAGGGTAATCGCCCCAGTCGAGAATCGCGCCTTTCTTCAACCTACAGAATAATAGCTATTTCTTAACGGATCCTAAAACAAGCTCTAACCCTACAAAATAGAATTTCCCTACGTCAAGAACGCAAAACCATAAAACAACCAGAAAAGGATAATCCTATTGCAACTACTCTGCAGTCAAGCCAATTCAGAAGCCATTGGAAAGATGTAATCAAAATGCATTCTCCTCATTCTGACGGTTTATTGTTAACACCCACAAGGTTATATACCTATGAATGATGCACTACAAATGCCTCCACCAACGGATAGTTTAATTCAAAATTGTAATCTGATGGAATCTAACAATTTAACAATATTTTTAGTTCTACGGATGTATAGATGATGTAAGTTTGATTATTAGAGAATATTTTTTTGTGGAATATATAATTTAATGTAAGGTTGCTCAACAATTTTTTATTTCAAAATTTATGTTCTTGGTTCCCAACCTCCACTTTTGTATTGGATTTACAAATTCTAACTTACCTAGTCACCATAAAATGCCAATGATGTTTTTTTCAGGGAGAAAGATTTGGTTGGCTACAAGGCAATTGCGCAAAAATCTTGGAAAAAAGCATAGCACATCCTATTTTAATCCTGAAAATCCTTGTGAGAGGGGGTGAACAAAAATCACAGCACATCTAAATAAAGTTGTTTTTTTTAAATATTATTTTTGTGAAGAGATTTTTCAAACATAAATGTTTTGAAAATGATTTTTAAATTAGAATAATTTATATTAAAGAAATGGTTCAAGTATATTGGTAGGTGATCAACAAGCATAGCATATCTAAATAAACTGGTTTTATTTAAATGGTATTTTTATGAAGAGAGATTTTCCTAGCATTAATGTTTTGAAAATGATTTTTTAAATTAGAATAATTTATACTAATGAAATGGTTGAAGTATATTGGTAGATTTCATTTTCTGTTTTTTAAAGTTATTAACTGATATATGGAAAGTGGAAAATGAAGTTGTTCATGTATTTCAACCAGTTTGTAGTTAACAAGATATAGTTGATTATGTATAGTTTTCATTTATTTTAGTTAATAAATTATTCATTATGATTGTACAAATAAGGTTAAGTTATTGAAGTGATAGTGTAATATTTTGTTTTTTTATGATATATAAATAAAAATAGAGTTGATTATGTTTAGTTTTCATTTATTTTAGTTAATAAATTATTCATTATGATTGTACAAGTAAGGTTAAGTTATTGAAGTGATAGTGTAATATTTTGTTTTTTTATGATATGTAAATAAAAATAATAAAAGAAATAGTTTGATATATATTTTAATGAGATTAAAATTACAACTTCTTTAATTTAATTTTAACGAGATTTTCATCTAATTTTTCAGATTAAAATTACAACTTCTTTAAAGCCATGGAAATTAACTTAAATATATTTGTAACCGAAACCTTATTAAGCTCTAAAGAAATTAAATTCTTAAAACAAAATTTCTTTTCCAATTTTTAATCCTTTCTTCAATATTGAATAAATGGCAATAAAAAAAATTACATTCAATAATATATAATATATATATATATATATAATATAATCAAATAGTATTTATCTTTCCAATATTTATAATGGCCATTTTAAAAATAAATTAATTCTATATTAATATAAATCAAATAAATTTAAATTCTATGTCGTTATCTTTAATTTATAATCTTATATACAAAAAAAAAAAAAAAAAATACCAACTTAGTTATGAAAAAAACCAAACAAACTCACTAACTACCAGCTTGTATAAACCCCATTATTTCCAAATAAACAGCATTTAACTATTATAATGATTTACTTCAAACTAACCAACAACAAACCTTAAGAATCAGAGCACAGATAGATGTTGAATCTAATCCAAACTGCTTCAATTTGGCGTTGTTTAACCGGGAATAATACCTCTTATATCGAAGGTCACATAACAGAAGGACCCGCTAGGCTGCCTGATTGAGATCATTGTAATTGTTTATATTTTGAATCCTGAATCTATGATCAGCACCAGAATGTTTCATGAGGTTGATGAATGAAGATCAATCCGGCCGAATTTAAGCACTGCATGGTAAATAATTCTCCTGTTGCCAACATATAAATATCAGTTAAATAGTTGCAGGGACTAAATCAGAATGCATTCAAGAAATACCAGAGGCACTAAATCGATCCCGGATCCAAGAATTTGCAGGTGAATAATTTCCTTTTAATCCTTGAAGTGAGATACTTACGGATGAGATGGTCACTTTTCATTTGTTCCTTTGATGCAGGAGCACATGACTGGTGCATCTTCATATTGTACATTTTATTCCACAACCAGTTCTCCACCTACACATAAAACAACAACTCGGTTGATGAACAGTGAATCAACGCAATAGTATCGAATAAATTTTAAAAATTAACACCAAAGCGGAATCTAGTATAAATTATGAGCAACATATTTGAGAAACCACATCGATTCATACAAATCTATCAATGTGGAAAGCTCTAACCCTAAACTATTTCTAACCCTGCAAAGTATAATTTCGCTCCGTTAAGAACGCAAAACTATAAACCAACAAAACAAATGAATCCTACTGCAACTGCTCTGCATTCAAAGCCAATTCAGAAGCCATTGAAAACATGGCGGTCTCATTCTTCTTGGTATCAGAAGATGTAATCAAAATGCATGCCCCTCATTAGGTTATATACCTATGAGTGGTGCAAAGTAGATACCAAGCGCGTTAAAGCCTGTAGCTATTTCTTAACTGATCCGACCGTCCAAGAATTTCCTAAAATCAGCTCTAACCCTGCAACATAGAATTTCCGTCTGTCAAGAACACGTAACCTACAATGAAAAAAATCTATAAAACAAAACGAGAAAAAGAGAAAAAGATAATCAAGCCAATTCAAAAGCCATTGAGAAGATGGAATCAAAATGCACGTTCCTCATTCGGACGGTTTATTGTTAACAAGAACAAAGATTATATGCCAACGGAGTTTAAACTTTAAAATTGTAATCTGACGAGAAGGTTATAAAACGGATGTTATTCAATTTAGAATTGCAACATGCCACGAAGATTATATAATCGAATATAAATACTATTGAATTGTAATTATTAAATTTATATTAAAAAAATAAAACATGGAAAATTTAAGACGGTAGACTTTTTATATAAAATTTTATTTTTTTTAACAAAATATATAAATGATAGACTTTCCACTTATCCACTTATTCATCTAATAAATTAAAAAAAATGAACTAGGAGATCAGAATTAAAAAGAAAAAAAATGATAGAAGATGTTGAATCTATTTTAGAATGGTCAAAATAGATTCAAAAACCAAATCAAAAAATTCTAGAAAACCAAAAAACTTTAAGCTTCAAAATTTATTTAAAATTTTCAAAAAACTTTACCAGATTTTACTAATCTTACCTAAAAAATTAATTTTTATAATCCAATTTACTACATTTTTAAACCATCTTTAATGATATTGTTATTTCTTATTTTTATTTGTTTTTAATTAAAAACATATAAATGATGTAGGTTTAAAAATTTGAAAATATTGTACACAATCTAATGCATTTATGTATGGTGTAAATTTAATAATTCGATAATATTATATTCTTTCTCATATGTAGAATTTAATAGAAAAAGTGAGTATTTACGAACCATTTTTGGTTTCAAAACTTATCAATGTGTTTGCCACCTTGGAGTTACAAGTTCCCATTGGCTATTTTGGTTCCTAAACTTACTAATGTGTTGGCCACCTTGGAGTTACAAGATCCCATTAGCTAACTCCACCCTTGTACCCTATCCATTGCCGTATAAATTTTCTCAAGAGCTTTACCACTTCATTGCCCTATAAATTTTCTGAAGAGTTTTTTTTGGATCGGATTGTTTTGTTTATATATTAGTACACCCAAATTTATTAATGTAGTTGATATAAGCTTTTAAGTGTATATAAAATACATCTACAATTGTATATATCAATGTGCTTGATAAGAGTTTTATCACTTCATTGCAGCATAAATTTTTTGAAGTTTTTTTTTTGGATTGGATTGTTTCTTTTATATATTAGTACAACCAAATTTACTAATGTAGTTGATATAAGCTTTTAAGTGTATATAAAATACATCTACAATTGTATATATCAATGTGCTTGATAAGAGTTTTATCACTTCATTGCAGCATAAATTTTTTGAAGTTTTTTTTTTGGATTGGATTGTTTCTTTTATATATTAGTACAACCAAATTTACTAATGTAGTTGATATAAGCTTATAGGTGTATATAAAATACATCTATAATTACATTTATCAATATGGTTGATATACGGAAATAAGCATATATCCACTACTTATTAATATAGTATTAATTGTTACATTAAAAAATTGCTAATATACTAATAGTTATATTTAAAACTATAATATAATTCACATGTAACATAATAAAAGATTTAGTTATTAATAAATATTATTAATATAATATTAGTTATTACATTAAAAATGCTCAATACTATTAATTAATTTAAAAAATTAATATAAATTCAATTAGCATAATAATAAGATTTAGTAATTTATTAATAATATGTAATTATCATCCATAATTATTATTATTATATAATTTTCAATATAATTATTATTACTTTGATTATATCAATAATATTAACTATATATGACTATAATAAACTAAAAATATTATACTATTACTTCTAATAAAATATAAAGTATATATATAACAATATAATATAATATAATTAAATAAAAATAATAGTAGTATAATAATAAATTAATATTTATAAAATTTAAACCCTAAGGTTATTAAATGTTTTGTGTTTTAATATTGATCCCAAGATATTAATAACTCTAGAATAAAATTTTAAACCTAATGGATAATAAACAAGTGATTAAATTATAAACCAAGGATATTTAATATTATAAATTGAAGCGACTAATAAAACCAAGTGTTTAATATTATAAATGCAATGAATAAAAGATATTAAACCCAAGGGATAAATATTATAAACCAAAGGTATAGAAACCCTAAGATAAATATTATAAACCCTAAAATAAACATGGTTGACTAAGGTTTACCATGGTTGATTGTCATATTGAGACAAGCTTTGTTACAATGTGACGTTGGACCGTGGTTTACCATGCTTGATTTTCGTATTGAAACAACCTTTGTCACAATGCGACGTTGGACCATAGTTGACGAAGGTTGAGAATGCTTGAATTTTATATCGATAAAATCTTTGTCACGTGTGACATTGGAACATGGTTGACCATGATTATAAACCCAAGGGATTTATATTAAACAATATGATTAATATTATAGATCCTATGAATAATATTTCGTATTGAGACAATATTTGTTAGAATACAACACTAAACCATGGTTTATTTTCATATTTAGAAAAGCTTTGTCACAGTGCAACATTGCACCATGGTTGACCATGAATGATTTTCATATGGAGAAAATCTTTGTCACAATACGACGTTGCACCATGGTTGATTTTCATATTGAGAAAATCTTTGTCACAATGTGACGTTGGACCATGGTTGACCATGATTAAAAACTAAGGGGATTTACATTAGACCGAAGGATTAATATTATAAACCCTATGAATAATACTGTAACTTACGAATAAGAACCCTTATATTAATAAATCTTAAGGATTGACATTATAAACCTAAGGGAATAATAAACCAAAAGAATTAATACTAAAAAACCAAGGATTATAAATCCAAGGGATAAATATTATAAATCTAAGGTATATAAACCTGAAGATGAATATTATAAACCCTAAAATAAACATGGTTGACCATGGTTGATTTTCATAGTGAGACAATCCTTGTCACAATGTGATGTAGGAAGACAGTCGACCATGTTTGACCATTGTTTGTTGCCATATCAACACAATCTTTCTCACAGTGCGAAATTAGAACATGGTTGGCCAAGGTTGATTTTCATATTGACATAATCTTTGACACCATGCGACGTTGGACCATGGTTGACCATGATTGATTTTACACATCACAACTGGGCATGGTTGACTATGGTTGGACAAGATTAACAATGGTTGATGAAGATTGACCTTTGTTGACGATGGTTGATTATGATTGACTACTATTTAGCAAAATTTATATTTTAAAACAAAAGGGAATAATAAACACAAGGAAATAATACTAAAAAGGCAATGGATTATAAAACCTAGGTAATAACATTCAACCGAAGACAACAATATAAATATAAGGTATATAAACCCTAAGATAAATACTATAAACCCAAAGGAATAAAAAACCGAAGGAATTAATACTAAAAACTAAAGGGGTTATAAACACAAAGGAATAATATTAAACCCAAGGGATAAATATTATAAACCCAAGGTATATAAACCCTAATATAAATATTATAAACCCTAAAATAAACATGGTTTACCATGGTCGATTTTCATATTGAGACAATCTTTGTCACAATGTGATGTTTGACCATGGTTGATCATGGTTCATTTTCATATTGAAACAATATTTGTCACAATACGATGTTGGAAAATAGTTGACCATGGTTGGCAATTCTTGATTTTCATATTGAGACAATTTTTGTCACAATGTGACATTGGGATATGGATGACCATGATTATAAACTGAATGGATTTATATTAAATAGTACGGTTAATATTATAGTTCCTATTAATAATATTTATCAAAATGCGACGTTGAACCATGGTTAACCATGCTTGATTTTCATATAGAGACAATATTTGTCACAGTGCAACAGTGACCATAATTGATTTACATATGGAGACAAACTTTGTCACTATGCGACGTTGGACCATGGTTGGTTTTCATAGTGAGAAAATATTTGTTACAATGTGAAGTTGGACCATAGTTGACCATGATTTTAAACCAAGGGGATTTATATTAGACTAAGGGATTAATATTATAAACTCTATGAACAATATTATACCTTAGGAATAGGAATCCTCAGATTAATAAACCCAAGGGAATAATAGACCAAAAGGATTAATTCTAAAAACCCAAGGGATAAATATTATAAACCCAAAGAGAAATATTTCAAACCCTTAAATAAACATGGGTGACCATGGCTTACCATGGTTGATTTTCATATTGAGACAATTGTTCTCATAGTGCGACGTAGGATGATGGTTGACCATGTTTGACCATTATTGATTGCCATATCGACACAATATTTGTCATAGTGCGACGTTGGATCGTGGTTGACCATGGTTGATTTTCATATTGACAAAATCTTTGTGACCATGCTACGTTGGGCCATTGTTGATCATGATTGATTTCACATAGCACGATAGGGCATGGTTGACCATGGTTGGCGAATATTGACAATGGATGATGAAGCTTTACCTTTGTTGATTGATATTTTAAAGCAAATAGAATAATAAACACAAGACAATAATACGAAAATCCAATGGATTATAAACCCTAGGGAATAACATTCAACTGAAGACAACAATATAAATCCAAGGTATATAAACCCTAAGATAGATATTACAAACCCAAGGGAATAATAAACAAAAGGAATTAATACTAAAAACTAAAGCGATTATAAACCCAAAGGAATAATATTAAACCCAAGGGATAAATATTGTAAAGCCAAGGTATATAAACCCTAAGATAAATATTATAAACCCTAAAATAATCATTGTTTTTCATATTGAGACAATATTTTTCACAATGCGGTAGTGGACCATGGTTTATTTTCATATTGAAACAATCTTTGTCACAATGCTACGTTGGACTATAGTTGACCATAGCTGGAAATGTTTGATTTTTGTCATAATGTGACATTGGAACATGGTTGACCATGATTATAAACCCAAGGGATTTATATTAAATAGTAGGATTAATATTATAGTTCCTATGAATAATATTTCATATTGAGACAATATTTGTCATAATGCGACGTTGAACCATGGTTGATTTTCATATAGAGACAATCTTTGTCAAAGTGCAATGTTTAAAATGATTGATTTACATATGGAGACAATCTTTGTCACAATGCGATGTTGGACCATGGTTGATTTTCATATTGAGAAAATATTTGTCACAATGTGACATTGGACCATGGTTGATCATGATTATAAACCAAGGGAATTTATATTAGGCCCAACGATTAATATTATAAACCCTATAAACAATATTATACCTTAGGAATTGGAACCCTTAGATTAATAAACCCAAGGGAATAATAAACCAAAAGGATTAATACTAAAAACCTAAGGGATAAATATTACAAACCCAAGGTATATAAACTCGAAGAGAAATATTATAAACCCTAACATAAATAGGTTGACCATGGCTTAACATGGTTGATTTTTATATTGAGACAATCCTTGTCACAATGCAACGTAGGATGATGGTCGACCATGTTTAACCATTATTGATTGCCATATTGACACAATCTTTGTCATAATGCGACGTTCGACTGTGGTTTACCAAGGTTGATTTTCATGTTGAGAGAATCTTTGTCACCATGCTATGCGTTGGGCCACAATTGATCATGATTGATTTCATACAACATGACAGGGCATGGTTGACCATGGTTGGCCAAGATTGACCATGGATGACGAATATTTACCTTCGTTGACCATGGTTGACCATGATTGACGATGGTTCAAAAAGATTGATATTTTAAAGAAAATGGAATAATAAACACAAGAAAATAATACTAAAAACCCAATGGATTATAAACCCTAGGGAATAACATTCAACCGAAGACAACAATATAAATCCAAAGTATATAAACCCTAAGATAAATATTATAAACACAAGCAAATAATAAACCAAAGGAATTAATACTAAAAATTAAAGGGATTATAAACCCAAAGGAATAATATTAAACCCAAAGAATAATTATTATAAAACCAAGGTATATAAACCCTAAGATAAATATTATAAACCCTAAAATAAACATGGTTTACAATGGTTTCTTTTCATATTAAGACAATATTTTTCACAATGCAACATTGGAATATGGTTGACCATGGTTGATTTTCATATTGAGAAAATATTTGTCACAATGTGACGTTGGACAATGGTTGACCATGATTATAAACCAAGGGGATTTATATTAGACCCAAGGATTAATATTATAAACTCTATGAACAATATTATACCTTAGGAATAGGAACCCTCAGATTAATAAACCCGGGGGAATAATAAACCAGAAGGATTAATACTAAAAACCCAAGGGATAAGTATTATAAACCTAAGGTATATAAACCTAAAGATAAATATCATAAACCCTAAAATAAACATGGTTGATCATGGCTTACCATGATTGATTTTTATATTGAGACAATCCTTGTCACTATGCAACTTGGGATGATGGTCGACTATGTTTGACCATTATTGATTGCCATATCGACACAATCTTTGTCACAGTGCAACGTTGGACTGTGGTTGACCAAGGTTGATTTTCATATTGATAGAATCTTTGACACCATGCTACGTTGGACTGTGGTTGACCATGATTGATTTCACATAGTATGACAGGGCATGGTTGACCGTTGTTGGCCAAGATTGACTATGGATGATGAATATTTACCTTCGTTGACCATGGTTTCCCTAGCACAACCACATTTACCAATATGATTGATATACATCGATAGCTATAGATCCACCGCCCATTAATATAATATTAATTATTACATAAAAATTACTAATATACTAATAATTATATTTAAAACTATAATATAATTCACCTATAACATAATAATAGAATTTAATTATTATTAATAATATGTATTTATAAACAATGTAGGTTTAAAATTTTGAAAATATTGTACAAAATCTAGTGCATGTATGTATATGTAGGGTGTAAATTTAACAATTTAATATTATATTCTTTCTCATATGTAGAATTTAATGGATAAAATCAGGATTTACCAACCATTTTTGGTTTCAAAACTTATCAATGTTTTTGCCACCTTGGAGTTGGAGTTACAAGTTCCCGTTCGCTAACTCCACTCCTTTAGGCTATCCATAAGCACTCCATTGCAGTATAAATTTTCTCAAGAGCTTTTCTTGGACCGGATTGTTTCGTTTATATATTAGAACCTGAGATTTGAGCTTGCAATTTCGGGATTCGGCCTTGTTCCTCGGTTAAGTGCATTTTCTTACCAGAATGCTGAGAGACCCAAGATCGGGTAAGCGGGTTCCATGCGTCCAGTTCTGCCAAATGACGAAAAAGCTTGCCTTCTGGCGCTCTAAGCAGCCGTGGACATCATATAAACTGGTCTGTTAGAATAAACTAGATTCTGAGAAAAGCCCGTGACGATTTATTTAAAGCATTTTAGAGTGGAATCCACAACTTCTTCACCAGAATTTCTCAGATTTTCTTGGCCCTGCACTATTTGTATAAAATCAGTCGATACCTTGGAATACCGGCATCCTCTATTTGTTCACCAGCATTAGTTCGATCATCCTCTTACTTTTCTATTGGCTTAAAATCAATGTGTAGTTCTGTAAAATGTTGGAAAAATTACTGCATTTTTATGCAATCCTTAATTTCTATTCTGGGGATTTTAGTTACTGGTTTGGAAAGTTTATCAATACCTACTAGTTTTGGTAACTAGTTTTGGTGTAGTTTTGGTAACTAGTTTTGGTATAACTGAAAACCTTTTCATGGTATCAGAGCCTAGACCCAGATTCGATTCCTCGAATTGCCTTTGACCAAGTGTTGAAAAAATCACCCACCCTAAATATCTTAATTAATGATTTAAAAAGTTTACCAACATCTACAAGTTTAACCTCGGTTCCAAGTTCTTGTCTCCCCTAATTCAGTCCATAAATTGATTTTTCGGAATAATAATCAGAGAATCTCTCCTCGCAGCGAAATGCTCTTCTTTCCCGCAGCTCCGAGTACTGGGAAAAGTCTGGATCGCAATTATTCTCTGTGCAAGGTGCCAGAGCTCGCTCTGTTGAAAAATGGATGACTTCCGGCAGCGTTAGGTCACGGTCCAGAGCTCCATTTCTACTTAAAATATTTGAAGTAGAGAACATATTTTCAATTATCTTGGCCAACTTTAATAATAAATGGTAAAATTCAATAAGCAACTATAAATAATTAAACTAAGGGACTAGGAAAAATAAAATAAAAAATCTTTAAAAAATTTATTTAAATAAGTCTATGAATTTACATGCTTTATGCATTTTCTAGCGGATGATTCCTTGTCCTAACTATATCACTTGTGTAGTTGCCCTCGTTTTTAAATTTTTGTTCAACTTCGGTGCATATATAATTATCTATCTTCTATGTATTGATGATAAAAATGTTTACTTTTCCTTTTAAATATTAATACAATTATGATCTGAATTTCAAAATTTTCTTATTTTAATAAATTGGATTATTTAATTATTAATTAATATAGATCATATTAATCATGGGATTTAGTGAAATATTAAGCAAAATCAAATTTTTAAAATGTAAAATTTGAAAAAAAGATTTGCATTTTAGAGATTTGATGTTCTTAAAAGCATGTATATATATATATATATATATATATATATATAATATATATATACTCAACATTTGAAAATCTTTATTGGAAACACTTCGATTGTATAGATTATATAGGCTTAAAACTTGCAAATCAAACCAATTTTTGTGGAAATTTTTAAGAAAAATTGATTAAAATAAACTTGTATCTAGAATAGTTAAAATACAAATATTTTTTTTCTCTCTCTATCTATATATATAACATTGAAATATTTCATTATGGTTAACATTATTTGTTTGTATTTACATCTTTCTCACATTTAAAAGTGAAAATACCAATACTCTCCTAAAGAGGGCTACATCAGACTTATGGAGCATCACAAGGCTCAATTCATCAACCCGGTTTGGAGATTACTCTGGAAACTAAAGGCGGCACCCCGGTCCCGTCTACTGTTGTGGAATATTCTTTTTGACAAGATCCCTACAGGAATTAATTTGATGAAAAGGGCCTTTAATGGTTCTTTTTGGTGCCATCTATGTCGAAATAGCGAGGAGAGTACTGATCACTTGTTCCTTCAATGCCCATCCTCACTAGCTTATTGGAATTGTATTAGCTCTCATTACCCCTCTCTAAAACCCTAGCAAGGGCCCAACTTTCAGTAGGCCTGGAATTCCTGGTGTCAAAACCATTTTTGGAAAAGCCAGGAACATGCCCCTACTTGCTTGCTGGTCTATTTGATTGCCAGGAACCATTCCATATTCAACCAAAAAGCCCCCCATTGGCCAACCATCCTACTCCATACTATAGTGGATTTTGATCTTATCCCTATGGAGGACTCCATCCCCCCTCCCCGCACCATTATCCCGGAATCCATTGACAAATCAAAACCATGGGCTTATTTTGATGGTTCCGCACAAGAAACAGGATGTGGAGGGGGTGCCATCCTTTTTCTAAACGAATCTCACTTTTTTAAGATTCAAATAAATCTTGGCAGGGGCACTAAAAATTATGCTGAACTCTGTACTGCAAAACATCTCATCCATTTTGCTTTAGAAAAGTGTTGTAGACATCTACAATTATTTGGTGACTCCAAAATTGTTTGCAATTAGCTTAATAATGCATCCCATTGCAATGCTTATTCTTTAAGACATATACTTGATGAAGCACAGAGATTGATAACTTCATTTGATTCCTTTATCTGTCATCACATTTACATGGAGCAAAACACGGGGGCAAATCAGCTATCCAAAGCGGTAGTGCACAGACAGAAAAATTACTGGCTGATCCAGGAGGAAATTGATGGATCCTTCCATCAATACTATCACAGACCTTTTTTGGAACATGGACAGAATGGGCTATAAGCCCATAGTTTTTATTATTGTATATATTAGTTTAGTAGCTCATATATGAACATACAGGTTTTGATATCTAGTATATAGTTTTTATTTTCTCTCTGCGAAGAGATAACACAATTTTTTGGAGACACAATATAGCTGATTACAGACTCCCTGCGTCTAGACACAACTGTTATGCTTTTCTAGCCTTTTTGGGACAGCTCTATATATTTCCTGGCCGGCAATCTTGCCCCATATGCATATGCCTTGGCATCTACGAAATGTAATTTCTTATATCAATAGAAATTATGACTTTTTTCCAGGGGAAAAAAGTGAAAATACCAACAACAACAAAAATCACATGTAATTACTTTATCTTTTTAAAATTAATAACAAATTATGTTATTTTATATGAATATAGAAATATTTTATTTATGATTGAAAATAAGAGTGAAATGTTTTTACCACATCTCCTTCCTACTATATTACAATACTAATAATGAATCTAATAATTACAATATGAGCAGCATTATTGAAATTATATGAACAACATTATTGGAATTTTATAATGCTTTTAATTGAATATAACCAAACATATATATTTATTACTGTTTTTTTATTATATTCATCACTGTTTTTTATTATATTTGATATTTAAATAAAATCTTGTTTTCATTTTTGAAAAAATTATGTAAACTTAAAATTAAATATAGATAAAATCTTCATGTTTAATAATAAAATATGAAATATATTAATAAATCACTACAGCATAAAAACATGAATGTAATACAATCATATAAACATAACATATATAATCATTATTAATATTTGAATGAAATAGATATTTGTTTTCACATTATCTTAAAATCATTATATATAATATATAATAATGGCTTGTTGGTATACTTCAATTTGATAAGCGAAGGATTCTCACCACAAAAAGATGTTTAAAGAAAACCCGAGAAATATAAGCAACCATTCATCATCCAAAGCTCAGGGATCTCACATAGCCATACATGAGCTTCCACGTCAATTTCTCCTCTAAATAACGGAATATCAATAACTAGTTTACTTTCGGTGAATTCCCTGTTTTAAACGATGTTTCAACTTCATGACGGGAATTTTCATTATCATGAATTTCGATCACTATGGTTGACATAGCATCTCATGAAACCTACAAATTGCTATTTTTAGTTGTGTTTTCATGTCAAAATTTCTAACACAAATAAAATGTATTTCGTAATTAGGAAAAAAAAAATTTCATTTCGTAATTAGAAAAAGAAAAAAAAAATTAAAAAAAAATTCAAAGTGATTAGCATATTAAAACCTAATGGCCAAAAAAATCAAAAGGATTAGCATATTAAAACCTAATGGCCAAAAATATAAATACACATGGTGATAAAAATTATAACTAATAATTTTTTTAAATAAAATTAATTTTTTATTTATTATCAAATTAAAATACAATAAGTTAAATAATTAATAACTTGAAAATAATTATTGGGACTAATGCAATTGATTATGGGGTGATATTAAATATTATGTAAATTATGAGATTCAAAATTATGAAACTTATAGTGGTTATCAATTTTTTTTATACGAAATATATATTAAAAAAAGAATAAAAAAAAGTGAAAACTACAAAAATAACTATATATATGAATGTAATCAATAACATAAAAGACATTCTATTTATTTACTTTTACCATGTTAAATTCGTAAGTTCAATTAATTTAGACTAGACCCAAATTCAAAGGTAGCAACTACCACTTTAAACAACATTCTATTTATGAATGAGAAATGAAAATTTACAATTTAAGATTTGTCCTATGGCCCTAATAAAACATGGAACAAAAACAAATTTTGTTGATATGAAAAGAAAAAAGAAAAAAACATTTCAAATAATAATAACAGAAACTTAACATAAATCTAGATATTCACATCACGCCGTTGGTTATTGATAATTTATGCGTTAATTTCATAACTATATTAAGTAAATATAAAAAGGTAAATATGTATTCATATCATACCATTTATTATTTCATAATTACATGGTAATTTCATAATTGTATGGAAAAGCCATATGTTACAATAGTATGGTGTTATATTATTAATTTATTAGGGGAGATTATATTATTCTCCCCAAGTAACATGCCAACTAAGTATCTCAAGTCCTCTATTGCTTACCCGCCTATTGATTAAATGTGAGGGGATATTTTGACTCTTAACCATCTTTACCTAATGCATGATACCTATGTGAAAGGATATCTCCTAAGTAACCTCAATACTAAAAGGACTTTAATTCTCAATTGATAAACTCCTAGTTTGTTTTAGCTGGTCATGGAGTATTATCCTGCAATCCATTAAGTAAACTTGACACGAGGAAAGAGTCAAAGTTGATCGAGTCAAACAATGGTGGTTTTGGTCACATTGTATAGTGCACCCATGGTTTTCTACCCACATATTTCATGTAATGGAGCCTTTAAAAGGCTTGGAGGAACTCTATTGTAATGGGTGGGGAGATATGAGCACTGAAGGCTCACTTGCTTGGCTTGATTGAGTTTTGGACAAGGAATCTAATGGAGTTATGTTAGTTGGTTTTTTCCCTAGAGTTTAGGTTTTCCCAAGGTAAATTTGATTCACCATTGAGACATAGGAAGGTAGAGACATATGTGCATGATTTTTATCATAATGACATGACTTTGATCATGGTGGCCATGACTTTTCTTGTGATTTTGACCATGGTGGTTATTGAGGTCAAAGTTTTATGGGTGGAAAAGGATGAACCAATGGACAAAAATGGATGTTGATTTCATGGGAGGTAAGGGCAATGATATGTTTGAAAAATGAGAAGTGGTGCAATCCCTTTAGGACGACTTTTGTTGCAGATGGAAATCAACCCCATGATGTACAAGCCTAACTTTGAGTCAATTAGTGTCATTGGTGTTCATTCATCTAGTGACTCATTGAATCTAAGACATATCATGAAATGGTAAAACTTGATCTTTGAAGTTGAATCGAGGCTAGTGCATGAGTCCAATCTTAGGGCTAGGGACCTGTGGTCTTCCCAATTGAGAAACATTAACGTGAAGTAGAAATCCAAAGATGATAAGGAAAAATGGATCAAATACAATGATGACAAGAGAAAAGAAGCTGGTGGAGAGGCACGAGAAATTGCATTAAGTAGGAAGGACACGTTATGGGTGACTTGCACCAAGAAAGCATCATGCTCAGAGCCTGTCAAGATGACAAGATGGTCATATAATGAGAATGAATATATATATATTATATAATATATAATAATATATATATATATATATATATATATATGGGTATGGAGTTAAAATTGTATTACATGTAAAGGGGCATATTGTTGTAAGAACTAATAAGGCGTGCATATCTATAGGAATTTACCAATAAAGTTTGGTGTTGGACCAAGATGATAAGAGGCATGCTAGGTTAATAGATACCATGGGGATAAAATTTGGGTGGGGACCATGGGTATAAAATTTGGGTGGGGTAAGCACTAGAGGTGAGTGGTGCTAACTCACTTGGCTAGTTTCATTAGATTCAGTCAAGGGATACCACAAGTCAAGGTTTAAGGGGGCATTATTAGGTAAACTTTACTCGAGGAAAGATTCATAGTTGACCGAGTCAAAAAATCATGGTTTTTGGCATGTGGTATAGCAAACCTATGGTATTTTTCCCATGGATTTCAAGAAATGGAGCCTAAAGGCTTGGAGGAACTTTATCGTAATGGGCTAGGTGATGTGAGTAGTGAAGGGGCACTTAGTTGGCTTGGTTAGGTTTTGGTCAAGGAATCTAATGGATTTCCTTACCTATATTTTCCCTAAATCTAAAGTGGAAAAAAAAATATGATTATAATTCTGTTTAAATGGAAACATTATTTTAATTTTGAAAAATATACTAAAATTTAAAATAAATAACCTAAATTCATTTCAACATTGGGAAAAAATCATTTAAAATCAAAACAAGTAATTTTATAAATTTTCATCAAAATGTACTAACCAAAAAACCTCAACATTTTTCTTTAAATGTTGTCATTCCGAAATATAAAATACCACCTAGCAAATTCCATAACGAAAATAAAATACTTTAAAAAATATTTAATTTATATTTTTCATCCCAAGAAAAAATGAAACTACTGTAAACTATGATTTACCATGTTTTAAAACATAGGGAAATATTACTAGATAGATTTCAAAGGAAACCCTAAGATATAGGCTTACAATTTTAAAAACTTGAAAATTACCACCTACAAACATACACGTGAATTTCTTTAGAGCAACTAGCATATTACTCGTGGCCTAAGGACAACAATTTATGCACATTGGTGGAAAACTACACACAGTTGTAGAGTTTTCCCAATGTAAGGGTTCTAACTTCAACACAAACAAACACGAAACCCACATTACAAGAGGACGATGTATACTACTCTAAACCCTCGCACATCAATATAAAAATAACCTAAATGAAGAAACTCAACTAGAAAATCAATGAACTAATTTAAATAATTACTTAGTGTTTAAGGGAAAGAATACAAAATCTCAAATATGAAAAAAAATTATTGAAGAGCCTCCATGGTCACCTCTTTTGGAGGGTCCTTTATTTCCTAATGTATGCCAATCCACTCTCCCTTTTTTCAAATAGCATAAATATCCCCAAAAAAAAACTATTTAGGAAATAACAATTTTAACATGTTCTTAGGGTATGGATGGATGAAGAGCGAAGAGAACTTAATATTTCTATAATAAATATCGTGGTTAAACACCTTTGAAATGGTCATAGAAAATAGTGGTTACTTAGAAAAAAATCAAGGTTACGAATAAAAATGTTTAAAAATGTCTTATTATAACTAACTGTTTTTTAATATTTTGTCCAAAGATAGTCGAAATTATGGTTTTTATGGGCATATACAATTTTATAGGATAACATTTATAGTGGAAATTATTAATGGTCTACCACAAAAGGTCATTTTTATCAACGATGGTTTGAAATTGACTGTCATGAAAAGTCACTTTGTATTTTAGTAGTAATGATTCAAACTTCAAGTTTGTCTCAAAAGTTTCCAAAGGTCTAGTGGAATTTTTGGTTGAATGAGTGATAAACATGATGTTTGATGCAATACTTTGGAAAACTTATAGAGATTCACAAGTAAACATTTTTTAAGTGATGATAGTGCATATAAGAAAATGCATGCATATGGTAAATCAAGAACTAGACCGTTGCATATGACTATCGAAAAAGGAAGCCACACACATTTACATTTGGGTTGGGGCGGGGTGGTGGTGGGGGTGTGGGTGATGATGGTGGAATAAAAATTTAAGCTTGAAACAACAATTTACATCTTTCTACTAAGTTTTCTAAGAAAGTAAATTATAGAATAAACATAACTTATAGGATCAGCGTATCAAAATCTAAAATAGAAACGACCCAAAAGGAAGAAAATCTCCAATAGAATTATTAGTTATGTTTCAATGATTTGTACTATGCAAGGTTGTAATCCCTTTTTTTAAAGATTTATCTTATGTTGATCCGAATTTAAACAAGAACGCAACAAGTTACAAATATAGCCATAAATACAGAGATGCAACAAAAATAACACTATCTTTCATTAATATCAAATAATGAAATATGCTTACAAACAGAATGGAAATGAGACTAGCTTGGGCAATGGTAGCTTATCTCTGAGAAGAGATGTGGTGGCTACATCCTTTGAACTAAGTTACAATGAGGCTTAAGGGCCTTTTCATTATTTAACAATAAGATAAAACCATAAACAACCAAAACCTTAACTCGAGGAGATGTAACACCAAGAGTTTATGGGCTCGGTTGGGGTTAGTTGGGCAGCCAACTTCCTGGGGTCGTAACTTGGTAATATTATCTTTGTTTGACGCGCATGATACCTTGTTGGAAATATATCTCTGAGAAGTACAACCAGAAATGCAGTTTCAATAAAATCTCTTGGATGAATATTGCCAAAAAAATGTCATTTAAGGCCTCAAAATGGTAATGGAAGTTCAGGACCTGAAAAATTGCCAAAAATAGTAAATTGTGCTACAATTAAGGAAATTGAAAAAACTTAAAGAAACAATGGTGGGGGTCCATGTGGAATAAGCGGGTGGCCACCAATATCCACCTGGATCATTCCTCCCCCCTTAGGAAGCAATCGTCTCCATTGCATTGAGTTCCTCCATGAGATGAGGAAACTTCTGCTCAACTTGGTCCCTACTGAGCCATTTTCTTTGGTGCAGGAGTATGACAACTTTGACAACTCGATACAGTTGGATCTTCTGCTAGGGAGTGTTCGTGATTTGCGTGTCATGTTTCGATCAGTTGCATATTATTCCATGCAATCTGGATTTAACTTTGTTGGTGTGAACTTTTCTGCAATGTCGGATGTGTCGAGTAATGGTGGAAAGTATGGCCAAAGGCAATCCACATTGAACACTGGGTGCAGGCCAAGGAATGGGGGAATACTGAGCTCAAAAGAATTATCTCCCACAGCCTTGGTGATGGTGTATGACCCATATCAAAGCAAGTGAATCTTGTGGTGGGGCCCAGCGAGGCGCCCCTTTTGCAAATGTAGCCAAACTTTGTCACCAACTTGGAACTTGCATGACACTCAATGTTGATCATGTTGCTGCTTGTACTTAGCATTGGATTTATCCAATATGTCATGGAACTATTGGTGAATGTGTTGAATGTGCTCAATGAAGCTATTTGCCTTGTTGGCTTCAGACTGGACATGAGGCGAATCTGCCTAAGTCATTGCAAATGGTATGGCCACATCAATGAGACATAGTTGCTGGAATCCCAAGCCCACTTGAAAAAATTTGTGGCCAGTCGAGTTGTAGAGACCTCGGTTTTAGCTATGCTAGAAATACGGGAGGATCTCATCCCATGTGTGTGGATGCTTTTAGATATACATGTGCAAAATGTGTACGATCATCCTATTGACGACCTCTCTCTCGCCATCATTTTGGTGATGGAAAGTTGTGGACTTAGTGAGCTTGGTGTCCAGCATCGACCAGAGATTGGACCAAACTGTACTGAGGAAATTTTTGTCCTGATTTGAGATGATAGACTGTGGGATCCCAAAGTGTACCCACACTTGTTCAAAGAAGAGTTTAGTAATGGCTTCTGTTGTGATACTCTTCTTGCAGGTTGCCATAATGGCCATCTTCGAGAATATGTTGACAACCACAAAAACATAGTTGTTTCCATGCCTTGTAGAAGGAAGGCCTGACATGTAATCCATGGAGATGGATTCCCAAGGTCGACTGGGGGCAAGCATTGGAGTACAGAGAACTTGCTTCTTGATGGTTAGTTTGGAAATGGCGCAGGAAGTGTAGGATCTGATATACTTCCTTAGATCTTGTCAAATATTTGGCCAATAGAAATACTTTTGCAATACTGCCACCATTTTCTCAACCCTGAAATTCCCAGCAACCCAACTATAGTACGCTTCCCAAATCATCTTCACACGCTCGCTTAATGGAACACAAAGGTTTCTTAGGTGGCATAACAAAGCATCTTGGAAGTGAAAATCTGGAACTTGTTGATCCTCGAAGAGCACATGGTAGGCGTGGCCAAATTCTAGGTCGCTTTTGTAGAGAAGTGGCCAATCAGAAGTTTCGTGCGCACAAGATTTGAGCACGGTAGTTAATGCCATGATCAGTGATCGGCTGAGGTAGTATGAAACATTATTTGTGTTTCCCTTCTTGTACTTGATATTCAAATGGAACTGTTGCAGGTATGTGGACCACTTCTGATGGCAATCATTCTGCAACTTCCCTTGTGTCTGTATGAACTATATGGGTCGATGGTTTATGTGGATGATTATTTCCTTCCCCAAAATGTAATTCTTCCATTTTCGACAGGCCTGCACAATGGAATACATCTATTTGTCATAAGTGGGATACTTCGAGACTGTGCCTCAAAGTGTCTCACTGTGATATGCCATTGGATTCCCCTGTTGAGTAAGGAATACCCCAATAGCATAGTTAGAGGCATCTATCTCACTCTCAAATGCTTGTTATAAGTTTGGTAATGTGGGAACTGGTGTAGACCAGAGGTGATGTTTCAACTCTATGAATGCCTTCTATTGAGATTCAGACCAAAATACTTTTTCTTTCACTCCTCCTTTGGTGACTTGACTCAAGGGTGAATTGATATGGGAGAACCCTAACACAAACCTATGGTAGAAATTGGCAAGACCCACAAGGATGCGGAGCTCTGTCAGAGTGGTTGGGGTTGGCCAATCCTGAATGACTTGGATCTTCGTCGGATCCACATGCACCCCTCGTTCATCAATAATATATCCCAGATACTGAACTTATGTCATGCCAACAGTGCATTTCTCCAAATTGGCACATAGCTTGTGTTGCCACAGTGTTTGGAGAACCTGTCGGATGTGGTGAAGGTGCTCTTCCCAACTCTGGGTAAAGATGAGGATGTCATCCAAGTATACCACTACAAATGAGTTGGTGAATGGCCACAAGATGCCATCCATAAGCCTCATGAAGGTTGCAGGAGCATTCTTTAACCTAAAAGGCATAACCAACCATTTGAAAGGACCTCCTTGGCTTTGAAGGTAGTCTTCCACACATCGGAGGGTTCGATTGGTACCTAGTGATATCCAGGCTTCAAGTTGATATTGCTGAAATATTTCCCCCCCTTGAGTTGGTCCAAAAGGTCATCAATCTACGAGATTAGGTACCTATTCTAGACAATGATCTTGTTCAGCACCCGATAGTCAATACAGAGTCTCCAAGTCCCATCCTTCTTCCGTACCAACATGATTGGGCTCCCACAGGGTGATGAACTCAGCCAAATGTGACCTTTCTACAGCAACTCCTGAATTTGCCTCTTGATTTCATCGTTTGATAGATTGGTCCATTAGGTAATGACACACCTGGGGTCATACAGATAGTGTGCTTGACTTGACAGTGCAGAGGCACCCTTGCGGGGGAGGTGAAGATGTCCTTGTACTCCTCCATGACCTTGTCCATCTGTTGTTGTCATCTGGAGGGGCCCTATCTAGAGGTCATGGCCATTGTCTTCTTCTTTCCTTGAGGGCGTATCATCCAGAAAATAATTTTCTAGATTTTTGAAATGAGCTTACCACATTAATTTGTAGTAAACAGAAAGATGACGGTAGGCGGTGCTACCTATAGTATCCTATACAACTTATTTCCCAATGTAACAATAACAGCGTAAGGCCTTGACTCATACACAACATGTCGCTTCCACAGGTATGGTTGGCCTAATAATACATCACAAACATCAAGGGGAGAAACATTACATAATACCTCATTCATGAAGGGCTTGATGTTGTTTGGAAGGAAACATTCTTGCATCACGTGTAGATCACATCCTTGGTGAAGCCACCCGTACGGTTGTGGGTTTTTTTTGGTCGGTAAGCCTAGCCGCTTCATGACCTCTGCTACAATGAGGTTCTTTTGGTTCCCACTGTCGACAATGAACTATAGTGGGGAACCCTTTACCCACATCTAGGAGTGGAAGAGACGCTCCTCCTCCTCTGGATCTTTGGGTTCCTCCTTCTGGATATTTGTGGTGGCGATGATGGAATTGAGCTCGACATCAAAAATATGCTTCCCTTTTTCATTCCCCTTGTTGAGTTCTGACTCAGAGTCGGAACATGCATCTGATTTTGAAGCCTTCAGTTTGGCCACTAGTCACTGCTTGGCCCGACACTCACTTGTGTTGTGTGTGGAACTCTTATGGAACTCACACCACTTTTTGTGTCCTTCTTTGGCTTCACAACATTTTCCTTTTCTTATGGCCTTGGCGGGTTGTCTTGGGTCATCCCGCCTTGGCTTTATCCTTTATTTTGCGATTTATGGGCACCTTTCCCTTGCTTCAGATTCGTAGATCCAAAGTCTTGCTTCTTCTGTTTAAACTTCTGCTCGATCTTGACGACGTATCGGTACATCGTTCCAAGAAAGGAGATGATCAGGAACTCTATCTCATCCTAAATGTATCTATGTAGGCAACCGCGGTACTTGAGTACCAAATGTTTCTCAAAATCCTTGATACCCAACTTCGTGTGAAGGGTATGAAAAACATTGGTAAACTTCAGCACATCTTGGTCCCTTCCCTACCGCAGCGTGGTCCACTTTATGTATTTGTCCTTGTAGCTCTCGACAGGGTAGTACTGCTCCTTGATGGCATCCCAAAATGAATTCCAAGTGGGAGATGTTGAAAACAGTGAGGTCATGCTTTCATGCTTCTGCTCATAATAGGTTTTCCACCAGTCCTTGATGTGGGGGGTGGCTTTGAGAAGAGAAAAAGTAATGTTTTCTCAACTGGAAAAATCATGAACAGAAAAATATCCTTCTAGTTGATCCAACCATTTATCTATTGCGTCTTCATCTATTTGGCCCTCAAATATGGGAATTTTAAGTTTACTTGTACCTTGAAAGGTATGTAGCCTCCAGAGTGGTTGTTGGATATGGATGCACAATAGTGGGCAACCGTTGAAGGATCTGGGCAAAGTAATCCATCATCGCGTTCCTTTGTTTCTCAAGGGCCTCCTCGAGTAATATTTTGATAGGATCTCCTACTCCCTCATCTTTGTTTTCTTCCCCCATGTGAGGCCGTCAAGATCTCTGAGGCTGGTCTTGCAAAGGTTCGACCAGTTCGAGCCCTAACTCCTTATATCCTGACCTCGTTGGGGACATGAAAAGAAAAACATAAAAAGAGCATACCACTTTGATACCACTGATCTGAATTTAAATAGAAATGCAAAAAATTACAAATATAACCATAAATACAGAGATGAAATAGAAATAACACTATCTTTCATTAATATCAAATAATGAAATATGCTTATAAACAGAATGGAAATGAAACTAGCTCGGGCGATGGTAGCTTATCTCTGAGAAGAGATGTGGGGGCTACATCCTCTGAACTGAGTTACAATGAGGCTCAAGGGCCTTTTTATTATTAAACAATAAGAGAAAACCCTAAAAAACCAAAACCCTAACCCGAGGAGATGTAACACCAAGAGTTTATGGGCCCCGTTGGGGTTAGTTAGGTAGCCAACTTCCCAAGATCGTAACTTGGTCATATTATCTCTGTTTGACGTGTGTGATACCTCGTTGGAAATATCTCTCCAAGAACTACAACTAGAAACATGATTTCAATGAAATCTATTAGAGTAATATTGCCAAAAAAAATGCCGTTTAGGGCCTCAAAACGACTCCGAAAGTTTAGGACCTGAAAAACTGCCAAAAATATTAAATTGTGCTACAATTAAGGAAATTGAAAAAAATGAAAGAAACAATGGTGGGGGTCCACGTGGAATAGGTAGTTGGCCACCATTATGCACCTAGATCATATGTACCCTTTACGGTCTATGCATGAAACTAGGTTACACTTTTCGACAAGCGAGGGCTTGTTTTGGGTGAAAAATAGTAGGTTGATCAAGCCATTTTAAGAATTTGATCGAGCAATGTTGAACCTCTCAATTGAGTTTTTTGAGGGCTTAAATATAGCTCGTTCAAGCAGTAAAATAAACCCTCAATTAACCTCTTATGTAACCTGAGGTTATCTAGGATCTCAATTGAGCTATGTTTTTGAAATTTCTCACCTATACAACCTAGGTGTAGAATTAAAAAAAGTGGCTTGATTGAGCCTTAAATCTTGATCGAGCCCTAAATCTAGATAAAGCCATAAAGATAGATAGAGCTATAAGCTATATCTAGCCCTAAATCTAGATCAAGCCTCTATTTAACCACATTAAGGGCTCGATCGAGGTTTTCTTAAAACCTCAATTGAGTTATTTAAAATTTTATCTCAAACACTCAATTGAGCATTTTGAATGCTCGATCGAGATGTTGAGGTCCTAAAAAACATAGTTTTAGCTCCCCTTTTATAGATTTCTCTGCAACACCCTTTTGTATGCTAGTGGATTTACGATAGAATTTGTTCTTAAGTGGTAGAGTTGATCATGTTGGATTCATGAATTTTTTTCTATCCAATAACATATGAGTTTGACACTTTCGAATTCATATGATATTTTTCATCTAATTTCTTTTAAACATAATGCTTGAAATTGTTTTGGATAGTTTCAAAGGGGGCCAATAAAAAATCAATAACATAAAATATACACAACAAAATAATTTCAAAAAATACCACTATCTTTGTTTATGATTCCTCTTCAAAAGGGTACTCTTGGTTTTTCAATTTATTTAAATAGTTAAAAAAAAATCTTACGTGGACACAAATGTCTACAAAATGTAATTGAATTATTACTTCACCAGTTTCGAAAAATAAAATAAAAATTAGATTTTTGCAATAAAATCAAATAATTGTTTAATAGGAAAGTTTAGTTTTCTCCGTGTAGTATTTAAATATATATAATATATAATATATATTATTATAATATACACACACACACACACACACACACACATTTTAGACTAAGTTATGCTATGAAAACACACACATACCTCTTAAGATATGCAAAAATTTGTAAGGACAAGCATTTTATTTAATGGAAAATTGACATATTATATGGCTATTTTTCTTTTTTTTGCAAAAAATATCATTAGGGTAACGACATAATGAAGTTGTCTTTAGTGCGAATTTTTGGAAGTTTTTACTGTGGGTTTTTTTTGGTCAAATTTCTCTAAAATTCGCGGAAATTATTGAAATCACAAACTTGATGGGTAATCCTATGCAATCGAAGCGCACTAGGGGTTTTCCAGGGTGCTGAATCCATATATACAGTAAAAAAAACTAGATTAAATAACATAAATCAAGATTTCACCTCAATTTTTTCTACCGGATTCTGGCACCGAAAGTCCAAAAAGTTGCACTAAAGACAACTCCAATATTTAGTTATTAGATTAGAATAGAATTGGATTGGACAAATAGTTGTTGATTATGTTAGAATTAGTAAATAATATTAAATTAGAACAAATTAATAAGAACTTTAAATTAGAATAGAAATAATTATAGATTAGAATAAAATTGATTTAGCACAAAAAGAGTTAAATCATAAGATAGTATTATATTAGGATTAGAAAAATAAATGGTTGATTGAAACAAGATTAAATTGAGATTAAAATAATAATGGGTGAATGCATGAAGATGGGTTATACTTTTGAGCCAAATGTGGCTATGAAATTTCAAAGTTTTACTCTTTTATAGAATTGAAGCCCTCAAAATTCATATAAGCATTGCAAATTTTGATTCAAAATAGATGGGTGATCCTGTGCAATCGAAGTGCCCTAGGGTTTTCTAGGGTGCTGAATCCATATATTGAGTCAAAAAACTATTTTAAATAACACAAATCAAGATTTCACCTCAAATTTTTCCACAGGATTCCGGAAAGTCCAAAAAGTCGCACTAAAGACAACTCCCTAAATATTTGTCCAGTTCAATTCTATACTGGTTTCAATATCAACCCTAATTTCTAATATTAACTCAATATATCCAAATAAAATAATATTAATCTAATTCTATTTATATAATCTACACTAAATTACTTAAATATTAATACTGTCCATCTATCTATAATGTAAAAATCATCTATTAGTATAGTATTATTAGTTAATAATAAATTTAGCATATAAACAATTATAAATAAAAATAAACTCCCTATAACAATAAATTTAACTACATTAAAATAAAATATTTATTATTTTATAACTTTCTTAATTCCATTCCACTCTTCAAATTCAATTTTATTTGTATTTTTATATCTTCAAAAACTAATAACAAATAAAAATAAAATAATTAATGTTTAATCTATCTTCAAATCCTTTTCATTATCCCTAATGGTTATATCCTTTTTCTAAGGGTTATATTCTATCTCTATTTAATGATGGTTTGAATCCCTTCACATAGTCATATTAAGTCTTTTGTCTTGAAATATGAATGAAGAGTTCACCCAAAATATAGAAATCTTCATCATTATCATCAAATTATGGAATATGAACATCTACGTGCTAAAAACATTTCTAATATTCTTAATGATTCAAGAAACTTAAAATGTGATGATATTTGACCCTAATTATACAATCTTAAAATATGATGATATTTGACCCTAATTATACAATCTTACCCTAATTATACAATCTTAAAATATGATGATATTGACCCTAATTTTACAATATTAGATGACAGAAATCTTGTATTAAATCAAACACAAGATTATGAAGTGTTCTTACAATACAAGCTCCATGTTGAATAGTGCACACATATGATGGTCATGTTGCATGTGGTGGTTAGTTCTCACCATTAGCTATGTTAAATTCATAATGATGGTTAAATTAGATGTTTCTAGACATTTTAGAAGTAAAAAATTAGAACCTTATGATGGTCATGTTGCATGTGGTGGTTAGTTCTCACCATTAGCTATGTTAAATTCATAATGATGGTTAAATTAGATGTTTCTAAAATGTAATGGTCATGTTGCATGTGGTGGTTAGTTCTCACCATTAGCTATGTTAAATTCATAATGATGGTTAAATTAGATGTTTCTAAAATTTTAGAAGTAAAAAATTAGAACC
>APFE030840538.1:22348-39016 GCA_000404065.3 Pinus taeda | reverse complement strand
AATTATTGAGTACTTTATCAAATGGAAAATTTGTCAATATAAGATGCAATATAGGACAATAAGTTAGTCATGTAGAGGCATGCGTTTGCAAGTGAGGAGCATATTAAGTTGTGGATATTGAGATATTACATTTTTATTTCTAATTAGTTTTTTTCATTAGTTTTGATTATAACTTTACTTTTTGTTTAATATATATCATGAATATTCACCAGGTTAACCAATATCTTAATATATTTTTTTATTAAAAAAAACAAAAACCAAAAAAACGTTAAATTATGAGACGAGCGCTAAGAAGTCTAAGATAAAAAACAAAAAAAGTGGTTTAATGATAAAATAAATATAATTTTTAAACAATATATATTGAAAAAAAAAACAACAATGTTTTTTGAAAAAATCTTAATAAAATTAAAGATACTTTTAATATTTCATGAATATAAAAGCTATAACACAGGTTGACTAAGTAAACACTTCATAAGCTTCTGGTATATTTTATATTCTAAAAAGTTTCGTCCTAAGAGGATTCTCGTTCATTCTTTGTTTTTCATTTTCTAAACATAGAATTACCGCCCTTTTTTTTTTTAATGCTATTTGATATATAATGAACAATTGTCTCGGCCCTGGTGCAATAATTTCGTAAAACCAGCTCCTTTTAAAATTGAAAAGATTATAAAGCTCATGTGATTCAATTTAAAATTGTAATTCAGTGTAATGGTAGGATAATCTAAATTAATTTAATTTTTAATTTGAGTGTAATGGTTAGGGATAGTGTAAATTTGCGAGTAGCATAAATTTATATAATTAAATGTTACAGTAAATGTGTTAACGTAGGATAGTGTAAATTGTAGTAACAATAAAATTATAAATTAAAATGGTAAGTAAATATGCATAATTATTAATTATAATATATTATTAAAATATTATTCTTCATTAATATATATATATAACTAAATTTAAATAGAAATTATAATTCGTAATTATAATTTTATTTTTAAATTAATTATAATAATTATAATATATATAGTCTATATATATATATATATATCAAAAATTTTAAAGTTATTATTAAATTTGATATCAAATTAGTATAGGAGACATTTCTGTTTATGAGACAAGGGATTGGACTTATAGATATCCAGCAATTTGAGTGCGAAAGTCTATGACGATATACATATCTGACCCCTCTCTTTTTGAACCTGTGACACTTTTATGAGAAAACACAACCATTTGTTTTATAAATCTTATTTGTTATTTGATCATTTGCATGAGAAATCTATAATTACAATTTATAAATATGAACAAATTAACATATATTCATATGATGTTATTTATTATTATTATTTCATAGTGTCAATGTTTATGTAATTTTATAAATGTATTCTATAAATGTAAAAAAATAAATATATGAATATATATTCACATGAAGTCATTTATCATTCAATAATTATTGTGTAAAAAATCACTCTCCAAAATAAAAATAAAAATAATAATTATTGCGTAAAAAAAACACTCTCCCATATCCAATATAGAAAAGATATTGTAGAGCTCCATTATATTGTATAAATATTGACCATTTATAATTTTTCCAGTTGCCACTGAGAGGCCGTCCCACCTGTGCTCTCCAAAACCTAATTGAAGCTCGCGTGACGCTAAAGGTGAAAGTCTACCCACTCACCCTTTGAATGGCTTATCCTTTAGCCTGAGTTCATTTGGCTCATTTAGGTCACGCGTTTCTTTTAGTGCATGAAGCATTACTGGGGTATTTTGCCTCTCAGTTTTCTATGCGTAAATGCTTATCTCTGCTATTATTTTTAACTTTTCTTGAGTTTTAGCCATAATTATGCAATCTGGAACCATAGAGACTCGGTAATTAATCGTGCAAACTTGTGAGATGGGTTGAACAAAAAAACACAGCACATCTAGAGAAAATTGTTTATTTAAATGTTATTTTTATGAAGAATGATCTTTCGAGCATAATTGTTTTGAAAATGTCTTTTTAAATTAATATAATTTATACTAATGAAAGGGTTAAAATATAATATAATTTATATTAATAAAATGGTTAAAGTATTTTGGATTTCATTTTCAGTTTTTTAATATTATTAATTGAACTATGGAAAGTGGAAAATTGAGGTTGTTTATGTACTTCAACAATTTTGTAGTTAATGATATATAGTTGATTGAGGTTAGTTTTAATTTATTTTAGTTAATTATAATAAAATTAGTGTTGATAAGTGTGGATTATGGTTAATGGATTATTTACTATGATTATCATGATTGTATATTTAAAGAGATGTTGTAATGCTTTATCTTGTTTTGTCATGTCCTATTATGTTATGGTATGTAAATAAAAATAATAAAAGACCTAGTCTAGATTCATTTTAACTCCAATTCTACCAAGTGCTCTTAGAAATCAAATTTATTGAGGTGTAAACCTCATTTACAGTAAAAAAAAGTGTTAAGAAAGGAAAACTATAGAATGTTGATCTCAATATTCAAAATTAGTTAAATAGAATTACATAGAAAATATCAATAATAAGTGACTGTAGTGAGACCGAACCAGAACTCAACTTAACTGGACTAAACTCAAACTCTAACTGGCTGTGACACTTGGATGGACGATTATGACACCTAGTAGTTGGTTGGACTTAGATTCTCCAATACTCCCTCTTAATTACAACCACATGAAAATTTAATTAAAATGCTTGTTGGTCTATGTATCAGCTAGGCTTACAATTTAAAAAATTGGCTTCAACTACCTTTACTTTTCTTTTTCTCTTCTTCTAGATCTTTGATGCAGGAGCATTCAGCCCAAAGGGAAATTATTCTAAATAATAGACATACGGGGTCATGCATTTGTGGAATTAGTTTCCTAAATTCCAAGTCAGTTTAATATTTAGGCTTTTAAGTAGATATTCTCAAAATAAATAAATAAAACTAGGAGAGCTTTTAGGCATAAAATGAATGGATGTGGATCATTAAGTGATAAGGAAGCTTTTCTATTTTAGAATAGGGAAAAAGATGGGAAAAAGCCTCAAGATGCTTTTGCCATATGTATGCATTGCATGTAGAGTTAGAGCTTTTAGTTGAGTGATTTTAGGATTTTTAGATCATGTTAAGTTTTATAAATTAGGAATCCTCAAAGACATTGAAAATCATTGAAAATCAGAGATGGAGTGAGAGTGAGGATGAAGAATGAGAGGCCATGAATAGGCCATGATTTCTATTGTAAATATTTTATTTCTTAATTAATTAATTCAGTGATTTGTGTGTATATGTTTTGTCTGAAATTTCAGAGCTTTTAACATTTATCAGGGATAATATGTTGGCATAGTCTTTTATCATGTAAATTGATGGCATGGAAGAATTTTACTGTTTCTTACGTTAGAGATTGGATGTTGAAGGAGTAAACTTTCATATACAGAAATTGTGAAATGGTTTCATAACCATAAATAAAAAGACAACTTTTGCTATTGGGCAATTATTTGAGGTGCATGCTTTATATGCATGAGTGGAGGAAAGATCCTGGTTGGTTACAGGCCCAGCCCTACATCAATCTTGTAGCCTCTAAATTGTTTCAGTTTTTTCTCTTTATTGTATCCTTCAAACCTTTGTTTCTTCATTCGCTGGTGTAGGTCTTCCATTGTTCTAGGTTTTCTAAGCATGTCCTCGACCTCTTCAAAAAATGACTTGTATGTGGGTTGTTGCCACATATTATCTTTTGTTGTGCTATCTTCATCATCTATTTACTGCAAGATAAGTTAATAATAAAAAAATAATTCTTCACGACTCCAATACTTGAAAATTTCATTGATGTTCTCATCATCCAAGATGTCTTCAACATGCATTTATACAAACTCTATGCAGAATGTATCAAGGCATAGTGTTGCAATCCATGCTTGAAAGAACTTTAACTCTTCTTCATAATCATTTTGTATACCTGCAAACTAGAAATCAATGTTAGAATTAAAAATATTTGCAGAACCACATTGGCTTTGTTCCTTTTGCTCTATAATGAGAATTTTCTCGTGTTGTGCTTCCTTCTCTGCATTTTCCTCTGCCTGTGTCTCTATTTTATTTTCTCTATCTCTGTCTCTTCCACTTCTATATTAACCTATGGTGCTACAGACAGGTTGTATTCCACTTGGTTTTAGATTTAAGTGGGATTATCTCACCAAATAGCATCATGTCAATATGATGTTTTTGTTGCATCTTATGTAACCATTCATATCTAGTCAACAAATCTTCATCAAATTTTACATCATCAATATTAATTGTTGTATTTATCATAATATTAACTACTCTAATGGCAATTTCATTGTCCTTAGAAAGCTTTGTTGTTGGATTCACCAAAATTTGATCAACAAACTCTCTTGTTGGATTCACCAAATTTTCATCAGCAAGCTCTGTTGCTAGATTCTCCAAATTGTCAGCAACAAGCTTTGTTGCTGGAATGACCAAATTTTCATCCACTTGTAGTTGTACATAGTGGGATTCATGAGCATCTATGCGCTCTTTCTCTTCTTCTTCTGCAAATTCTTCACTCATCATCCAATTGTGGTTGAGCACAATGGGGTTCATCAATTTTTCATCTCGCTATTGATCTACTACTATAGATCCAACTTCTTATTTAACTTTAATACTCCCCCTAGAACAAAACTTCCTCTCAAGGGTATCTTAAGCCTCCTTGGTTGTCTTGACATTTGAAATCAGGGGAAGAATGTTGTCATCCACAAATTCATTTATGCATTTCAATGCAAAGGTGTCTTTTTACCTTTTCTCTTCCAAATCTATAAAGATCTCAAACATCTCCAAATGTCGCTTTGACCTTCTCTGCCTCTTGAATTTTCCCATTTGTTGAGCATTGGTTAAATGTAGCTTAACAAGCAAATGTGCTTGCAGACATAGCAGTTTTTTGGAACAAAAAATATATTGCCGGTGACTTCTCTATTGCTCAATTTCGAAAAAAATGGGTCTACAAATTTTCACAAGAGCAACACTTTCATAAAGACTTTGACAAAAAAATCAAAATGCCCAGAACCGATTGGAACAATGCCCCTTTTTTAAATCTCATTTTCAAGACTTTTAAAAAAAATATCCTTTAACAAAAAAATGTAGCGCCCCTACAAACTTTATCTCAAATCCATTGATTTTATTTTACCAAATAATCTCTTGAACTATGGCAACACTTTTTTAACAATATCAAGTTTTTTGTTTTAAAAATATCATTTTTAAATAAATGCTTCTTAAATAAATCCCTTTTAAATAATCTTTCAAGAACCCCTTTTAAACACTTTTGAAATAGCTCACTATTGAATAATTCTCCTAAAAGGTTTTCTGAACCATCTTAAAAAAAATAAAAAAATAAATCTTTGAGCCAAGAGACTCATTTTACAGTCCAGTATGAGGGGATGTGTAAGTTTGTCCGTCCGTTTGTGCCCCTTTAACATAAAAATCATGTTCTAAATAGAAAAATAATGTTGACTATAATTAAAAAAAAATGAATATGTTGTAAAATAATTAGAAGTAAAATGTTTTTCTTACTTTGAATTATTATGTGAAATGGGAATTTTAAATCAATATCTAGACACACTATGTTAGATCTATTTTTGTACAAATACTTCATTGTAAATGGGTTGAAATTCAGGTTGCAATTATTATGTAAGATGGGAAATTTAAATCAATGCCTTGGATGATTAAGAAAATTTATTTCACCTATAGCATATAGTATGTTGGCAATATGGAAACAAGGTTGTTAGCAGATTTTGTGGATGATTGATATTATTGGTCCTTTCGTGCTTAGATTCATTCTTGTGCTGATAATATGGCATTGTGACAATACATTGAATGGGCTCTACAAGTTGTGTGGGTCATGCTGCAGGGTGTGACATTTAGGTAACTCCCTTGAGTTATTTTATTAAGTTAAAAATAGGGTTTACATGATTATAGTTTTTATAAAGATTATAGATCATGTGTCGAGCAATTTTTTTTAAATCAATGCCTATATATATAATTTTAAGAATTGTCATTATTTTTCACATAATTCTTTAAAGTGTGTTAGCTCAAAGGAAGAGCACCTCCCTTACAAGTAAGAGGTTAGTAGTGGAATTAGGGTCTGCATGATTATAGTTTTTATAAAGATTATAGATCATGTGTCAAGCAAATTTTTTTAAATCAATGCCTATATATGTAATTTTAAGAATTGTCAATATTTTTCACATAATTCTTTAAAGTGTGTTAGCTCAAAGGAAGAGCACCTCCCTTACAAGTAGGAGGTTGGTGGTTCAATTCCACTGTGCCCTAACATGAATTAATCAATGATTTTGTACTTTATTTTTAATTGATTTTGTACTTTATTTTTAATTAAATGCTTTTTATATCGATATATTTCAATAGTGAGGATTCATTGTCTTATATTGTCTCTAGAGAGACGAAAGTGATCTTTAAATAAAAAAATTGTCTCTAGAGAGACAATAGCTAGTATTAATGACAATATTGCCTATAATCCCGAGTGTTGTCTCTAGAGAGACAAAAATGAAATTGTCTCCTAAAAGATAAAAATGAAATTGTCTCCTAAGAGACAATAATTCTTATGTTATATATTTTCTTTATAGAGACAACTTTTTTAAGATAATAATCTTTAAGACAATAACTTTTTAGACACCCGCTTAAATGAAATATTTAAGACAATACACAAGGTTTTTTTGTCTCAAGTTAAGACAATTTACCCAAAAATTGTCTCAAATATTGTCATAAAACCCCCCTTTATGTAGTAATGCATACTGAGATTTCATACAAAAGCTCCATGTATTTGCTAAATGTTTTTCAAATCCCAACTCCAATAAAAAACATTCTTTGATTTATGGTAAGAATTTTTCAAAAGTATTTAATTTGGATTTTAAAAAATGGGTTGTGGGTTTTTTTGTTTGAATACTAAAAATATATAATTTGATTTTTTGGGTCAAGATCTATGTTTTTTGGTTTACTATTAAATAATGATGAAAATATAAAACCTAGGTAAATGATTTCCAAATGATGCCCATCAATGTTCTCTATCCATAATTGTAAACAATCACCTTTGAATTTACAAATTATTTTGTTGGTAGTGTAAAACATTAGGTGAATACCGTACTAGAGAGTTCATAAAAGAGATCCATGCATATGTCGGTCATTTACATGATGTAGAATAGAAGTTTCCTTTGCTCACAATATAAAAACCACCTTTTGAATAGATTCCACATCTTATATTATAGGTGACAAGAAGATCCCATTTCTCATTGCTAAAAAAAGTGTGCGTATGACACCGCTTCCTATTTGATATGTATAGACAAACTATAAGACTTCAATACTTCAAATATTATTTGAATTGTGTATTACCAACTTAACACAAACACACTAAGCAACATAAATCTAATACAACAATTATTATTTTAAACCAAAATACAACTTTTTCCATTTAACTATCTTATCAATCTCTATGATTACAAATTTATTGTTTTATATTATTTAACATATTTATATATTGAAACTAACTAAATCAAACCTCATTCAAGAATTTTATAGAACCAGCTCTAACCCTACAAAGTAGAAGTAGAATTTCACACCTTAAAAAACAATGCAAAACATACGATGAAAAAATAAATAAAACTAAAAAAGAGGGAATCCTACAACTGCTCTGCAATCAACCCCATTTACGAACACATCGAGAACATAGGGGTATGCTTTTTGATATTCCTCTCAATTTTCAAAAGGCCTCAAGATTACATATAAATGGATTGAAATCTATTATATACCATAGTGATATTGATCAAGAAGATTTGGCTTGGTTGGAGGATCTTTTTGGTTACGAAATGCAACCCATTGGCTTGGGTATCAAATATCTGGGCTTCATGCTAAAATCCCATTGCTATTCCAAATCTGATTGGTTGTGGATTCCCGAACGTTATTTCAAGAAAATCTCATCATGGGAATTTAGATGTCTTTCTTTGGTGGGTAGGGTTGTATTGGCGCAATCTGTTCTTAATCAGTTGGTTGTATATTGGGCTCACCCCTATTATCTTCCCACGTGCATCATTCAATCGATGAATAGACTCACTGCTAATTTTATTTGGGGAGGACAACAAGGAAAAAAGAAGTATCATCTCTCGAAACTCTCTTATATATCTGCACCAAAATTCCATGGTGGATGGGGTCTCTTAGACATGCGTACTTTTGGAAAGGCTTTGCTCTGTAAGTCCTTTTGGAGGGGTATATGTGATAGGGGCATATGGGGTTTGATCATATAAGACAAATATTTGGGTAGAAAAGATTTTTCATATTGGTACAGGAAAGGGTGCATTGGGCCGGCTCATGGATCGCCAATCTGGTTGAGTCTGAGGAAAGTTGAGGCGATAATCCGGAAAAATCTGATTTGGCGTGTTCAATCGGGAGACAGAATCTTGATTGGGAGGGACTCTTTTATGTGTGGAAAGGAGGAGCTCGTCATTCCAGGATCATTATTGGACTTTTTGTATATGAAGGACATTTTCTTTTGGGATGGCCTGATCAACAACTGGAATGGCCCTTTTCCCATCTGGTTTGAGGCTTCTGATTTGAATATGCAATCGAACATTGCTTTATCATGGAATCTTATCTTAAAAAGGCTCAAGCTTGGGGGGCTTTTTAGATCCTCTGCCCACGACTACCTTTCATGGCGGATCTCTGATAGTTTGGACTCCATCTGTGTTAAGGACATTTATCGACTTTTGTTATCTGAGGGTCGACCACAGGGTATAAATTCTTTCCCGGTCACCTTCTAGAAATCAGGTTGCCAATCTAAAATGGTGTTTTTTTCTTGGTTTATTTATCATAATAAAAATCTAACATGGGAGAATTTAAAGAAGCGGAGTTGGCTTGGCCCAGGTATTTGTCCATTTTGTAGTTCAGCTGAGGAGGACAACCTTCACCTTTTCTTTCTCTGTAAGATGGCTCGGCAAATTTGGATGCTCCTAAATAAGTTCTATGGATTTCAATTTGAACCACCCGCGTCTATCAGGGATGCCTTCATTAGTTGCAACAAGAAAAAAGCTTCATGGTGTTCTATCTTTATTACTGTACTATGGTGTATTTGGAGGTGGCGGAACGACTATATTTTCAACAAAAAAAGGTCTCCATTGATGGTTTTATTCTCCAACATTTGCGCCTTCTTCGAAGATATTCCCTCTCCTTCCTCAATGTCAATTTGTCAGCAAGTTTCTCCTCCTCAAAAGGAGCTTTCCTCTTTGCCCAGGGCTTTTTTTGATGGGGCCGAACAGGAAGGTATATGTGGCTATGGATTTCTTTTGGTGACTGACATAAATAGCTCTTTCTCCGTTCATTGGAATGGAGGAAGAGGGACAAACATGATGGCTGAGGTGATGGCCCTCTCTGAACTCTTGAGTTTTTGTATTTTTCTAGATCTTCATGACGTCTCTATATATGGGGATTCTCAAGTTCTTGTTAATTTTGTTTCCCAGAAAAATTCCATCTCAAAATCTCATCTTGCCGGATGGTTGGATCGGATCCAGTTTTTTTGGAACTCTTCAAAGGGAACATCTATCAACCACATACACAAGGAGCTTAATTAGGATGCAGACTGTATTTCGAAAAAGGGCCTTTTGGATGTTCCGAAAATATGGCACCTACAGGTTCTAACAGATGGCATATACATCTGCATATAGGATTTTCTTCCTTCTTTCTAACTAGTTTTCAATTTTCATATGCTTCATTTCTGTTTTTGATAACTGATGTTTTTCCTCAACTGACAAAAGGTTTTATAATCCATATGCTAGGAGCAATTTTGGGTTTTTTTTACAGGTCCTTACATCTTGCTGATCTCTTCCTGTTTATGGTAGACAGTTTTAATGGTGCACGAGCATCATGACCATCTTCATTTGTAAATATGTGATAAAAGGGGGGTGTGATAAATTTTAGTATTTTGTTATTTTTAATAAAATAGGAAGTGAAGATTATGTAAATATTCTTTTTCTAAATAAAAGGATATGAGAGAAAAAGTTTAGGAGAAAAATTTGGGATAGAATCTTTACGTTTTTTAAGTTAAAATTAGGATAAGAATGGAGAATAAAGCTTCACGCTTTAAATCATTATGTAAAAAGAAAAAGCCTGCTTTTGTAAAAGATAAGGTCTGAGAAGACCTATCCCTTATGTATGTTTATAAATAAAGAGGCAGCTAAAGCTCTCATTAGAGAGGGGAGTGAGTGCCAAAGTATAACTTTAAAAAACTCTCCACCGTTTTAGTGTAATGGGTTTCTGATTATGCATGTATCTTATAGTTTAATGGGACTGTCTATTGAAGCGCTGAATAGTGATTGCGTTGCGTAATAAAAGAGAGTTGAATCGCTTTTCGTAATGGCGGATTAATACTTTACTATGTGAATGCGGGAGTCTGAGTTCAAGTCTGTATCTGATGTATGAGTGTGGGTATTTTGTCTGTTCATGAGTCTTTTTATGCCTCTGAATCTGAGTGCCTGTCTGATACATAAGTGTGTATCTGCATGTTCATGAATCTTTCTGCGCTATTAAATATGAGCCTTTGCAGAAACAGAGTCCAGAAGAAGAGGTCGACGCCCTTGCCGCGGACTACTTTCGTGCGCGTATTGAATTGAAGTTAGGGGATGGATATGGAGGTCATAACCTTGTGCATGGGTCGAGAGTTTCTTACCTTAAAGTCAGCATAGCATATCAAAAAGGACAAAATCTGCTTCATTACGGGAAAAGCCGAGATTGTGATCGCATAATCTGAATGGGTTAAGTCTTGCTATAAAGGAAAGTCGTGCCTTGGTCTGAAGGCAGAGAAATTTCATGTGCAGGACTGCGCCGTATATAGAGAGGGATGAATGGCATTACTATCTCCGCTTGGTGTCTTTTCAGCTGTTGAAGCCGTGAACATTCATATATTATATGCGCAGATTTCCATTGTGCTTTGTCAAATTCTGAGCTTCAGTTGATAATCAGTCAGTATATATATTACATGCGTAGCGTTCCCTGGTTCTTTGACCACCTGAGAGGCGAGAAAACTCCTGAGCAACCGTCAAAGTAGTCACGCTTGAAGATAGTGCGCAATATCAGAAGTGTAGTTAAGGTATAGCATGGTTCATTGTATGGTAAACAAGGTAGCGTACAGCCCGAGAGATACCTGTTGGAAAGAACCATGGGAATACGATATTGAATTAGATCATCAGCTTGTTTTCATTAATTGTTCATAGTTGTTCGCTGGCAGAAAAAGTTCAATAGTCGGTTGAACTAAAAAATATTTGATTATGTCCATTCAGTGTTTTGAACTCGGTTTAAATTGGGGCGATTGTACGCTGGTATTAAAATCAAACAAGTCCCATTGATGTGAGGTATGTGTGCCACATTAAATAGGAGCGCATTATATGATTCTTTTTAGTGAAATTGAGATTTCATGACTGCTTCATGATTTTGGGCTCATACCCAGATCTCATTTACATCAAGTAGAAATTGAGATTGTATTGGGTTGAAAAGGAAATTCAAGTTGTTGAAATTGCTAGCGATTGAAAGATAAAGTTGAGATTGTTGTGGTCAAATTGTTTTAAATTGGAGGTTTTGATTGGGCATTTATTGAAATGGAACTTGTCATGGACAAACTTATGGAGATCCTGGGTATTGCAGGCCTAGCTTGCATCAAGTGGTATTAGAGCTAGAATAGTCCTGTTTGAAGATTCAAGTTTTTTTTAGTTAAGTTAATTGCAGTGATGAATGAATGTTAGATTTTTGGAACTGATGAATATTGTAGAAGCGAGTGCAGTGATAAAGGATTCCAGCAAGGGATGCTAAGTGAATGTGGCAGAACCTAAAGATTCAACAGAGGTTGAATAAAGTTGCAGATGAGAGAAGCCTACAGGAGCAGTAGAAAGGTTCCAGCAGAGGACCAATGATTACCAAAAGACCAGATCCGAAGGGAAGGATTGGTGAGGTAAGTGGCAGCAAGAGAGGTTGTTGTGGTAGAGGCTTCATGCAACTCATAGGTGAGGAACTCATGGCGAAGGAGATGACTACTAAAAGTCATAAAGGAGAGAGCAGAGGTTCAGAAAGAGGCCACAGTAGAAAAGAGAAGAAATATACCAAGGCAAATGGCATAAGACAACAGTTGACTCAGGAAGAGTATGAGAAAGAGAAAGCTGAGATAGCAGTTCATCTTGAGCTATTGATGGAGTTGTTACGGGAAAATGTGAAAGACCAGAGACATGGTTTACTGATGAGGAAGAGAGTGAAGTGGCAGAGGCTACAGCAAAAAAGAGATTTACAGATAAGCATGCATTTAACAGGGGAACTGAGGAAGCTTGAGCAGATGATGGATGTACAATTGAGACGGGAAGAACTCAGAACAGCTGAGTCAGAAGAGGAGGTTTCCATTGGTGAAATAATGGAGGAAGCAGTCAAGAATAAAAAGTCTTGTGATTTAAAAACTAATGAGTTACGCATGTTTGCAGGTACAGAACAGGGAGATGAACAAGCTTTAGAATTTGTCCAAGAAGAGTTGAATCTGAAGGATGTTCAGATCGATGATGAGAAAATGAAGACGAAGGAGTCTAATCAGAATGTTGGACTAGCTGATGATTGGTCAAAAGTTGTTGAAGGTATAGAAAATTGTGTGAAGTTTCCAAGTTCTACTCCTAATGAAATTGTTGAATTGTATAGAAAACTAGATCTCCAAAGAAGAGAGTTGAAGAGACAGAGGACTTATGTGCAGGATAATTTGCTGAAGAAGCAAGAAAAGAGAGTTTTCATGAATGACAGTCATGGAGCAGATGATGGTAAGAAGGAGAGACTAGCTAACAGTCTCTTGATGAATGCAAAACAACATACTGATGTGCCGATAGAGGAGTCAGGAAGGAGCTCAGAGCAACATACTGAAGTGTTGCCAGAGACATTTGAACCTGAGCAAGAAGTTGCAGATGAAATTGCAGGTGATGAGCAAAAGAATGTTGCAGAGGGATAGGAAGTTTGGGAGGCAGCAACATCCATAGTGACAGCTAGAGCAACATGTGGGGCGACATTTATGGTGGCAGCTGAGACAACATTGATAGCAGTAGAAGAGGCACTGATGCCTTATGTTTTTTATTCTAACAATTGTTTTGTGAGTACAAGTCTTATTGAAGATGCTGGGGAAAATCTGTTAGATAAAGAAATTAAACTGATGAGGCAGATGATGATGAAGGAATCCCGGAAAAGACCAGCAGCACTGAAACAAAGGAGAAGCAGCAAAAGGAAGACAACAGAAGATTGTGAGAGTGCAGCTAGTGGAGCAAGGCAACATAAGATATGGAGACCTGGAAAAGAACAACAGAAAGAAGCAGCGACAACTGGAAAGTTGCAACACAAGATATGGGATCCAGGCATCCACAGATCCGAACACATGATCAGGGGATCATGATTAATTTTAAGGTTGGGTGTATGATGCAAGAGCATCATGACCATCTTCATTTGTAAATATGTGATAAAATGGGGGTGTGATAAATTTTAGTATTTTGTTATTTTTAATAAAATAGGAAGTGAAGATTATGTAAATATTCTTTTTCTAAATAAAAGGATATGAGAGAAAAAGTTTAGGAGAAAAATTTGGGATAGAATCTCTATGTTTTTTCAGTTAAAATTAGGATAAGAATGGAGAATAAAACTTCACGTTTTAAATCATTATGTAAAAAGAAAAAGCCTGCTTTTGTAAAAGATAAGGTCTGAGAAAACCTATCCCTTATGCATGTTTATAAATAAAGAGGCAGCTAAAGCTCTCATTAGAGAGGGGAGTGAGTGCCAAAGTATAACTTTAAAAAACTCTCCACCGTTTTAGTGTAATGGGTTTCTGATTATGCATGTATCTTATAGTTTAATGGGACTGTCTATTGAAGCACTGAATAGTGATTGTGTTGTGTAATAAAAGAGAGTTGAATCGCTTTTCTTAATGGCGGATTGATACTTTACTATGTGAATGCGGGAGTTTGAGTCCAAGTCTATATCTGATGTATGAGTGTGGGTATTTTGTCTCTTCATGAGTCTTTTTATGCCTCTGAATCTGAGTGTCTGTCTGATACATAAGTGTGTATCTGCATGTTCATGAATATTTCTGCGCTATTAAATATGAGCCTTTGCAGAAACAGAGTCCAAAAGAAGAGGTCGACGCCCCTGCCGCGGACTACTTTCGTGCGTGTATTGAATTGACGTTAGGGGATGGATATGGAGGTCATAACCTTGTGCATGGGTCGAGAGTTTCTTACCTTGAAGTCAACATAGCATATCAGAAAGGACGAAATCTGCTTCATTACGAGAAAAGCCGAGATTGTGATCGCATAATCTGAATGGGTTAAGTCTTGCTATAAAGGAAAGTCGTGCCTTGGTCTGAAGGCAGAGAAACTGCGTGTGCAGGACTGCGCTGTATATAGAGAGGGATGAATGGCATTACTATCTCCGCTTGGTGTCTTTTCAGCTGTTGAAGCCATGAACATTCATATATTATATGCGCGAAGTTCCATTGTGCTTTGTCGAATTCCGAGTTTCAGTTGATAATCAGTCAGTATATATATTACATGCGTAGCGTTCCCTGGTTCTTTGACCACCTGAGAGGCGAGCAAACTCCTGAGCAACCGTCAAAGTAGTCACGCTTGAAGATAGTGCGCAATATCAGAAGCGCAGTTAAGGTATAGCGTGGTTCATTGTATGGTAAACAAGGTAGCGTACAACCCGAGAGATACCTGTTGGAAAGAACCGTGGGAATACGATATTGAATTAGATCAGCTTGTTTTCATTAATTATTCATAGCTGTTCGCTGGCAGAAAAAGTGCGATAGTCGGTTGAACTAAAAAATATTTGATTCTTTCCATTCAGTGTTTTGAACTTGGTTTAAATTGGGGCGATTGTACGCTGGTATTAAAATCAAACAAATCCCATTGATGTGAGGTATGTGTGCCACATTAAATAGGAGCGCATTATATGATTCTTTTTAGTGAAATTGAGATTTCATGACTGCTTCATGATTTTGGGCTTATACCCAGATCTCATTTACATCAAGTAGAAATTGAGATTGTATTGGGTTGAAAAGGAAATTCAAGTTGTTGAAATTGCTAGCGATTGAAAGATAAAGTTGAAATTGTTGTGGTCAAATTGTTTTAAATTGGAGGTTTTGATTAGGCATTTATTGAAATGGAATTTGTCATGGACAAACTTATGGAGATCTTGAGTATTGCAGGGCATCATTTAAGAATCTTCTTATCCTGTCATTGGTCTTCGAAGCTCCTCTTATTTAGTTTTTATGTTCAAGAACTTTGTCTGATATATATTGATATATAATCTTCTAATATATCGAAGTATATAGGTCTATCAGTGATATGTTTTTTGAATTGTTGCATACTAAAACAACACATATATATCCAATCTTTTTTATACATAGACTTTTTTTATATCTCTTATATAAATAATATATAGCTATTTCTGCCTTGGAAAAGAAGGTATACTCTTCATATCAAAATATGTAATCAAAACGCAGAACGGACTCACACGATGCCCTTCTTCATGAGAAAAAGGACACCCGAACAAAATTTTCACGCGTATAATTGTAATTTCAAGAAAGGATAATAAGACGCTTCGATTTAAATTTCCAGAAAAGGTACTAAGACGGATGTTATTCTTTTTAAAATTGAATATAGTAGGAAGCCAATGTTATTCTATTTAAAATTATAGAGTAGTAAAGATTATATTTTTTCAGGATATATAAGATATATAAAAAAACATATATGTACATCCACTTAACTGAAAATGTGCCATATTTATATTTATCAATTGTAATAGATATAGCGTTTATAAATTATATGAAATTTATAATATAATCAATATTAATATAAATTATAATGATATAAACTGATAAATATTATCAAATCACATAATAAATTATTATATGTGTAGTGTTTAATGTGGTTTATAGAAAATGAATATTATATATAATATATATATATATATATTTTACTAATATTATTTATTTCTTACAATTATCCTTAATGATTAATATACATTTATTAACAATATTAATATAATTATCGATATATTTTATACATATTTAGATTTATAAATCACAATATTAATAATATTGACCTATATATAAAATAATATATTATATTAATAATATTAATTTATATTTTTTAGAGCATTAATAAAATCCAAATGTATTATAAACTCAATGGATTAATATTATAATCCAAGGGAACAATATTAAACCCTAAGATCTATATTGTAAGCACAAATGATTATAAACCCTAGCATTAATATTATAAATCCAAGAAATTAAAAACCCTCGGATTAATATTATAAACCCTACAATTATAAACCTTAAGATTATAAACCTAAGAGATTAATATTTGAAATCCAAGGGATTAACAATTATAAGCCGTAAGAGAATATTAAACCTTAATATTCATAAAAATAAACCCAAGAGATAAATATTATAAACATTTAGTATTACTAAACCCAATATATTAATAAACCTAAGGGATTAATATTAATATTATAAACTCTAAAATTATAAAATCCAATATTATAAACAACAATATTAAAATTCCAACATTTGAACCCTTACACTAAATGCAATATTATAAATCCAACATTAAAAACCCCAATATTATAAAC
>APFE030840530.1:0-58764 GCA_000404065.3 Pinus taeda | reverse complement strand
CTCTCTCTCTCAAATTTTTTGTATAGATCAATTGGTTCAAAGCTATTTTAAGAGAGTAGAGGTCTTGGGTTCAAATCTCCATTTTGTGGGGCGTTTTTTTTCATTCCCGCACACTCGCGCACTTTGCCGACAACTTCAACAATTTTTTTTTAAAAAGCCATAACTTCTTCATCCGGAAGCCTTTTTCAGAGCCGTTTTTTTTAAAACAGCCTAATTTTTCGAGATCTATCCATTGGAACACTTACTTTCAGCATCTTCAGATTCAGTTTTTTTTAAATGGAAAGTCCATGCCAAGTCATTCTTGACAGCACTAACTACTTCCAATGGGCATCCTACATGGAAGATTTACTTAGAAGTAAAGGTCTCTACAGAATAGCGACGGGCCAAGAGAAGAAACCAAAAGATGAAGACAAGGTTGCAAAATGGGAAAATAGACAAGATCAAGCACGTGGTTTGATAGGGATGTCTATTTTCTCCTGATCTTAGATTCCACATTGTAGAACTTGATACTCCTCATGAAGCATTGGAACAAATCACTAAAGTTTTTGGGATTAAAAATGAAATTAGAGCCCATCAACTTGAAAATGAGTTGCTTACATTTGATCCTAATAATTTTTCTTGCATTGAAGATTTTTTGTCCAAATTCAAGACCCTTAGATTTCTCTTGGAAGGTGTTAAGGTTAAGAAAGAAGATAGTAACCTTATTTATTCCATTCTTACTAAGTTGGGACCAGCCTACTCTGTATTTGTTTCCACCTTCCATTCTACAAGGGAAGCTTTCATTTGTCAAGGAAAAGACTACAAGACCCCTTCCTTTGACTCTTTTTGTGATTCTTTAATAAGAGAATAAGAAAAACTATTACACCTTGGTCTTCTTAATCTTGGAAACTCTTCCAAGAAAGCGTTAGCCGCCCAACAACAACCAAATTCAAAGAATCCTAAGAAGTCATATCCTAAAAAGAATGGTCCTAAACCAAACAAGAGTCCTAAGCAAACTCAACCTCAAAATGAAAGATCGTTTCAGCATAATGATAAGACCAATAAAAACAAATGGAAGAAGACTAATAGACATTGTAACTTTTGTAATCGAGATGGCCACTTAGAATCTAATGCTTTAAGAAGATGGAAGCCTTGGAAGCCGCAATGAAGAAACATAACATCCATGTGGAGCATTCTTCTACTTCAACTTCAACTTTATCTTCAGGAATGGCACTTTCTGCATGTCGTTGTCAATCATCTCAGTCTGGTTATGCATTAAATGTATCTTCTTCTTCTCATTCTCATGAGTGGCTCATTGATTCTGGAGCCTCTTATCACATGGCCAAAAACAAAGCCATGTTTTCTTCTTTAAATGATTGTAACACCAAAAATATATATGTTGGTGATGATAGATCTCTTAATGTTGTAGGGACTGGAACTGTTCATCTAGACAATGGTCAGTTTAATGATGTATTATGTGTTCCAACCTTATCCAGCAACCTTCTATCTGTATATCAGATAACTCATTCAGGTGAAGGTAAAATTGTTGAATTTTCACCTCATGATGTTGTAATCAAGGATCTAAGAGATCCTAAACAGATTCTAGCTACTGGTATTGCTGATGATTCCACAAGGTTGTATAAGTTTCACCACTTTGGGTCATCAAATCTTCCCTCAGTATTTGCTGCTCATAATGATGAAGTGAGCAAACTTTGGCATGAGCGATTTGGTCACTTAAACTATCGCTCCCTTCAGCATCTATGTAAAGAAAATATGGTGAAAGGTCTTCCTATGGTATCTTGCAGAGATGGTGTTTGTTCCGGATGTGTACTCGGAAAACATCATCGGGACAGTTTTGAAAAACGTGCCTCTTGGCACGCCTCAGCCCCTTTACAGCTTGTGCATAGTGATTTGTGTGGTCCACTTCCTGTTGCTTCATTCTCTGGCTGCAAGTATTTCTTAACTTTCATTGATGATTTCTCCAGACGCACTTGGGTATACTTCCTAAAACTCAAGAGCGAAGTATTTAACACATTTTTGGCCTTCAAAGCCTTTGTTGAAAAACAATCTGGACATCAAATTCTTAAGCTAAGAACTGATAATGGTGGAGAATATGGTAAAAACACATTCATCAACTTTTGCACCGAAAATGGAATTCAAATGCAACATACTGTTCCATACACTCCACAACAAAATGGTGTAGCTGAAAGGAAAAATCGCACCTTAAAGGAAAAGGCTAATTGTATGCTGCAATCTAAAGGACTCAGTCTTAGTTTTTGGGCCGAAGCAATTAATTGTGCAAATTATATAATAAATCGCACTCCTACTAAGGTTCTAAAGAATATCACTCCAGAAGAAGCTTGGAGTTCCATTAAACCAGATGTAAGTCACTTTCGTATTTTTGGAAGTGAAGCATGTGCCCATATTCCAGATGAAAAGCATAAAGCTTTAGAACCTAAGAGTGAGAAATGTACTTTTGTTGGATATTCTGAAGATGTAAAAGGTTATAGACTTATTCCATTTAAGTCCAAAAATGTTATCATTAGAAGAGATGTAAAATTTGATGAAAATAAATCGGCCTGCGAGCCTAGTCCGGCGGATGTGCCACCTCTTCCTATCTCTTCTACTTTTGAAAAACTTTCTTCTTCAGATGATGAAAGTGAGGATGACAATCCTCCCCCACCTTCTCAGGATCCTCAACTTCCAAGATGGGTCCGTGCTACTCGGGATGCAGCAGGTGATCTTGCCGGTGATCCTACAGATCAGCGACGTACACGTTCTCAGTTTGAAAAAGCCTCTTCTTTACTGGCTCAAGCTCCAGTAAATCATGATCCTGACACTTTTGCAGAAGCTTCAGGCCATCCACATTGGGAAGTAGCTATGAATGAAGAATATCATTCGTTGTTGGCAAATGATACATGGGATCTTGTTCCTCTACAAAAGGGACGCAAACTTGTTAGATGTAAATGGGTTTACAGAACCAAGTATGGACCAGATGGGAAAGTTGATAAACATAAAGCTCGTCTTGTTGCTAAGGGTTTTTCACTGGTTGAAGGCATTGACTACACTGAAACCTTCTCCCCTGTTGCCAAAATGAACTCTATCCGCCTTGTTCTTTCCCTTGCTGCCTCTTTAAAATGGGAAGTCCATCAGATGGATGTTAAATCTGCCTTCTTGCATTGGGACTTGCATGAAGAAATCTATATGGAACAACCCATTGGCTTCATCCAAACAAACTCCAGCCTTGTATGTCGACTTAAGAAATCTCTTTATGGTCTCAAGCAAGCTCCTCGGCCTTGGTATGCCAAAATGGATAGCTTTCTTTTAGAATCTGGCTTTTCTAGGTGTCATTCTGACAATATTGTCTGCACCAAGAAAGTGGGCAAGTCTCTTATCATTCTTGTTCTTTATATTGATGATCTTATCCTCATTGGTAGTGATCCCAACCTTATCAACCATGTGAAGTCCAGCCTTAAAAAGAAGTTTGAAATGACAGACTTAGGACACTTACATTATTTTCTCGGTGTTCAAGTCTTGCAAACCAAGGAAGGTATTTTCCTCTCCCCATCCAAGTATGCCTGTGATATTCTATGCAATTTTCACATGGAATATTGCAAACCAGCTCCTTCTCCCTTTCAGTTTGGAGTCAAACTTTCAGTCACTTGTACTTCCCCTGAAGTTGATGCTACCTTATACTGTCAACTTGTAGGAAAAATTTTGTATCTAACCCATACTCGTCCTGACCTTTCCTTTGTTGTTGGCCTTATTGCTCAGTTTATGCAAACCCCATGTGAAAGTCATTGGAAAGCAGCTAAAAGAATACTTCGTTATGTTTGAGGTACAGTTCAGTTTGGCATTCATTACAGTGCCGAAGCATCTCCTCTATTGGTTGGTTTTACTGATTCCGATTGGGCTGGTGACCCTGATGATCGAAAGTCTACTGCCGGTTATGTGTTCACTCTTGGTTCAAGACCTATTACATGGGCTTGCAAGAAACAAGCTTCCATTTCTCTTTCTTCCGCAGAAGCAGAGTATCGTGGTGCCGTAAAAGCTAGTAAGGAAGCCTTGTGGCTTCGTCAGATCCTATCAGAGTTTGGCTTTCAGCAGCAGCATCCGACTACACTTTGGTGTGATAATCAAAGTGCCATTCAACTATGCAAAGATCTAGTCCAGCATCAACGTAACACATTGAACTTCACATGCACTTCATCAGAAAGCTCATTCATGACCATGTTCTTGAAGTGCAATATTGGTCAACAGATGATCAGGTTGCAGACATCTTCACAAAGGCTCTCACAGAGGCGAAGTTCACTAAACTTCGATTTATGCTTGGAGTTCAGGAAGTTGTCACTAAGGGGGGATAGGCTCTAGTGCCTCCTTCCTTCTCCTATTGTGTCATATTTGTAAATCCTTCAATCCTATCCGAAGTTGTTCTTAAGGGGGGATGTTAGGATATTCCGACACATAAGAATAGTTAAGTATAGCTTGGTCTAGTATAGAGTTAGGTAAAGTGTGTTTCTTTACTATATATATTTGTAACTTACAATCCGACGATCACGATATGTAGTGATCCGACGGTTCATTCTCTCCTCGATATTACCGACACTTGATCCGTGGCTTAACACCCGATTGGTCCATGAATTTTATTTAAAGTGCATGGAGGGTCATTTGTAGGTAACCGTTCATGAGAGAAGCTTATGTAAATTTTCATTCTTTATTAACAAATTGCCTGAAGTGGCCGCATTGGCTCAGGTCGTGGACTGTTTCCCTCTTTGAGGGTTTTAACCATGTCAAAATACTGGTGTATTGATCTGTGATCTGTTTGTGAGCAGTGTCCTTTGATGTTCTGTCTTAGGAACTTACCCTGTAAATTCCTACACTTCTCATATCCATTTTCATCCATTAAATAGAACCAATTGTTCCAAAAATGGAAGGGGATTGGATAGAGATCTGCATGCACATAATCCATGTGTCAACATGCCAACTTTTATTTCTTTGTTTTAAGTTTTACTTAACTCAATTTTTTTTCTTAATTTAACTCTTTCTTATTTTTTATTTTTTTTACTTTTTGTTAACTTTATTTATTCTTACTATTTGTATAATTTATTTAGGACTTCAATTTATTATTTATTATTTTATTTATTATTATTATTATATTTTCTCTTTATTTATTATTTATTTGATGTTATTATCTTTCTTTATTATTTATGTTTTATTTATTATATATTAATATTATTTCATCATTTACTATTATTATTATTATCATCATTATTATTATTAATAATTGATTTATTATTATGAGGCATTACACACTCCCCTTCTTTAAGGAGCTTCAACCTAAAGTTAAGTTTAATCAATTAACTTTTTATTTATATATTACTTCACATTTGTCCTACACCCTTTATTGAACTAGTATACCAGCAATCATCAAAAGTTTACACAACACCGTGGAAATTCCAAGGAAGCTCCAAGTCCTTTTTCCTAACTTTTAGAACCAAGCATAAAGCCTCATTAGTTTGTATCATAGCCCCAGGCTCAGACCTCGTTTGCCCCAAGGCAGGCACCCAACTTAGTACTCCAAGCATCTCGAAAGGCTGACCCACTCCCTTCACACTCACTAAGGTGCATAGCCCCAGACATTGAAGTCCTCACGCCCCCTTAGGACTTTGGCATCCCAATCCAATATCACACACTTAGCCTCCTCAAGATGGTCTCATGGCCCCTTGAGTTATCCATCAAGAGCTATATAAGACAAAGGAACCACTAACATGTAGTGTTGGTTGAGTCTATCCCCATCCCATATGGTGTTACATATTCACCCTCACAAGTGTGGGTTTCCACGAGATCATCAAATAAGTTGGCCCTCTCAGACCGCTTGTGGATATCCTAATCACCACATCTCAACTTGCATCCAATGCATAGTTACAACATCAACATATCTATATCAAAGATATATCCTGACATCACATAATAAATAAATTCATATATCAATATAACCTCATATTATAACATCATAATCCATATGCCACATCACACATATCATATCCATAACGAGCATATAACATCATTATCATAACGAAATAAATAAACATCATGAAACATCCTCACAACATTATACTTTAACATTTTCATGTTAACATAAAAACAATTGAACCATACCCTTATGCGTAGTACCATAGTGTATCAATAAAATTTAACCAATTAGACATGATTTAGATGTTTAGAAATAATAATAATAATAATATAAAAAAATTAAAAATAAAATACCCAAGAAATTTTATAAATTTCAATCATTCAATAAAGTTAATGTGACAAGGTTTTAACTAAATTCCAAATATTCTAATTAATAGCTTAATTGAAAAATGTTTTATTCTTGTAATTAAATAATATAATTCCCACATATACTAGTTTTTTTACTAGAGCTAGGGAAGCATGTCCTTCCATTTTCTTTTAGTGGTTAAGTGCATGGATTTATTCCATAAGCACTTTCAAGGAGTTCAAATATCTTTTCTTTATTCTTTGTGGACTCATAAGTGCATGCCTACTAACATAATTCCACTATCTCCATATTTTATTTGTGAAAATCAACATGTTATGGGGTATATTAAAGGGCTCTATCATTCCACTTGGATAAATTATGAGTGGTTTATGAGTCTGTGATACTTTTGGATATTTTTTATTGATTAAATTATCATATTCAAGAGTTGACATACTCAAAGAAAAGTTGACCAAATAACAACTCCATATGAATTAAGCTATTTCCGGCTCACTAAATATCGTGAACCCATTTTATAAAGTTTCATTACTCACATCTTTGTAATTCATTAAGTCGCTACAAGTTGCAATTTCATTAATTTTCTTCATTTATGGTGGTGCAAGTATTAAATCATATCTTACATCATTCTTATAATTGAAAAAGGAAACTAATGCAAACAGCCTTAATAGTTTAACATGCATTTCAATCAAGCCATTACTCACATAAGAATATTATCATTGTAATATAATTATTTATCTTAGTTTATGCCTAAATATATACTACATCTTCATAAAATGTCTAAAATCCATACTTCTTAAATACATAGTATTACTAAATTAAAATCTATTTTTTCTCTTTTTTTGAACTATACTTCTGATATCATTCAAAAAAATCATCTTAATCCTTTTAATGAAGCATTGTTACTTTATTCAATATAACCACATACACTCAAAATAGTTTTCATGTTATATACTATTATACTTTTATATCTTTCATAAATTATTTTGATGATCTAAAGATTTGTCTTTAACATTTTTTTTAACCAAATAAATAAAATGAAATTGAATTCATAATTTTAATTAAAATTTCATAATTAAAATATGTGCATCCCACTATTGATAAACTAACTGATTGACTAACTAACTTCTTTATATATATATATATATATGTATATATGTATATAATATATATATATTCTTTAACTAACTTGTGATATGCAAATCAAGAACCTTAATTTTTTTTTAATGTCAAATATTAGTTTAGCTCAAATGTCAGAAGTTCAATTCCAGCTCAGTATCCATAATTATGTTTTAACCATGCATCTAAATCACAATCTAGGCTAAGTTAATTTCACTATGCAAGTTCTTCAACGAATATCTATAAAACATGAAATTGTCGTCTACCTCTTTCATAAGAAGATTTGAGAGATCGCTCAGCATGGGATGACGAGATGTCTCCATGATAATTTGGCCATATGATAACTTGACCCTTCATGTCTAAAATAAATAAAGAAGATGCAACACCTTCCATGGTCAAGAATAAGAGAAAACCTAGACCTCGAATTCCTTGAAGATTCTAATCAAATTCCTAAGTTCGATGCCTTGTTTTGATTAATTTTTTTTACAGATTGTCCTAAAATTTGTTTGTCCATAAGTTTGTTTTCCAGAAAGAAAAAAATACCTTTTTTAATATAGAACAAAAGTACATTTCCATTTGCAAACCATGATTCCATATTTACCAAAATGTGATGGAGAACAGAGGGCTATCAGATGACCTCGATAGAACATACCTGAATCTTTCAGCATAACTAAATTGAGGCTAACATTGACTTATCAGTATATAACAAGATACACTCATAAACAAAACAGAACAAGATAAATACAGAGGCAAAAAGAACAAATCAAAAGAAAATTACGAACAGAGAAATTCATGAGGAGGACCACAGAGTGAGGAAAAAAAACGTAACAATAAGAAGTTAATATCACCCGAGCATAGCAAAATCTCATAAGCGAATTCTTGAAAGTGGATCGAGACCGAGACTACAGAGCATCCACGCTTTGACAAAACGTCAGCTTCTCTATTTTGCTCATGAAAAATGTGGGAGAAGGAGATCTGCTGAAAGGATAGAGATAGAGTCTAGATCCTCTGTTTCCAGTTGTGAAGGGCAGGTGTCTGAAGATTGTTGTGATCATTCACCCATTTGATTATTGCCTTGGAATCCCTAAAGATGGAAATATATGACAAGCCAATCCAAATGGCGCAGTGAAGGATGCCCCATAAATCCAGAAGCTCGACCCTGGTGTTCGTTCCCTTACCATTGTGCCAAAAAAAACTAAAAGAATGTACAGATTCTAGGCAGATTTCCATGCCACTACCCCATGAACTAAAAAGGTTGGCTCCATCGAAGAAGACAACAAGAAAATTTATTTGTAGATCCATGGTGGGTGGGGAGAGCGAGGTGAGTGGGTGGACGTTGCAGAGAATTCCTTATAGAACGCTGCGGTCACAGAGAAAATCCTATGTACTTTTGGTTGAATTAAATCAAAGATAAGAGCATTCTAGGTTCTCTAAATGCCCCACAGAGAAAGAAGAGGAGAGATCTATGATTTTTATTGGCAACAAACTAGTGTAGGAGGAGGTTTGTTATGTTTGTTAAATCTAAAACAACATTGGAATCAAGGAGTATAAGAACTTCTAGCCAAACCAATTTTGAAAATGGGCATTGTAGGAAAAGATGTGAGATATCCTCTCCATGATTCCTTCAACACCCTCCTCCCACATCTACCCAAGTAATCGACCAACCGAGGTAAAAATGTGATGATAAGTTACTATGATATGATTCGACCTCCTAATTCACATTAAGGAAGTGGAAATCACAGAAACACACCATACAGACCTTCCACAACAACAACAAGACTCTCAGGAATCATCCCCACCTCTCAAGTAACCAGCCCCTGAGTCCCACTGAGTTTTTTTGACCAATTAACCCCCAAAATCTCCCATGATATGGGCATGCCAGCGTCCAAAAGGCTCTAGACGCTCCCACAACATGGTATGGCAACGTCTAGGGACTATTTTGCTCAGTGTTGTGCCTGTGTCCCCAAGATTTGAGCCACTTTTTCAGGCCCAGATCCCAGGTCACTGCCCAAAATTGAATGACAACTTCAAAACAGAAAGATCACAATGGAATAATGATACAAATGCATCACTTGAACAAGGGCTTGATTAGACCCCTACTAGCCATGATAGGCATTTCATCAAACACATCACAAATATGTAATCTACAGGCGTAAACAACATATTTAAGCATAGAGATCTCATATTTATTTGAGAATCGCTAAGAAGCATTGTTCCCTTAAATCATTAGTTTCATTATCATCTATTAGGTCATAAACACATTATTCATTCATTTCCAAATAAAACATGAGGAAAGCCATACATCAGCATTGTCATAATACATGCTTATAACCAACATAATAACAACAAAAATCTCAAGGATACATCACCCATAAAATCCGCATATAAACTAGTACCTTTATACATAAGATATCAAGGAAAGAACTTCTTATTAATGAATACAAAATCCAACATGGGATGGGACTACCATGTTCCACCCACCCATAGAATGGCTGAGCCAATTCTCTCTTCAATCATTCACCCTCGTGTCATATTCCAAGCATGAATGTGGGACTCAAACCAAAAGAACCAACCAGGGCTTCCCAAGGCTAAACCACCTCACCCTCATCAACAAAAACTGGCTTTATTGTAATCCATCCTAGATCACTAGGCCAACACAATAAACATGGAATAATCGACTTTACCATGATCTCCACCAGATCACTAGGCCAAACAAGCATGGATGCCACTGGATTTCTCCCCTAACACCATGAGGAATTTTCTTGTCTCCTAGTCTCTTAAGCTTTACCGCAATCCACACCGGATCACTAGGCCCTAAATGGAGACCCACTCTCCAAGCTTTACCGCATATCCCATCCCAGGATTACTAGGCCTGATGGAGAGCACCCATCTCTAGGCTTTAACGTATATCCCTCCATTCACCAGTCGGGATTCCTAGGCCCATCGAGGCAACACAAAATCCAGCTTTACCGCAACCCACACGTATGGTTCAGGGGTTACTAGGCCATGTGTTCTATCATTCAGAGATCCACCTCACTTAGCTTTGAATCCATCTAGCAATCCAGCTCAACCAAAACATGGGAACCTTATCACACCATGGCTATCCAGAAATAACAAGGCTAGGCTAAAAACATTGTCACACCTGGAAAAATCCATGCAATAACAACAACAGAACCACATGCAATAACATGCATGTAAAATTGATACCTGCAAAGAATCCTGTTGTAGCTGCTTGATCCTACTCTTCCTTACTTGCTCCTTCCTTCCTCTTTCATTCTTTTCCTTTCTTGATCCAATGCCAAAGTGCTCCAAGAAAAATCTAAGTGTCTAAGAGTGAGAGAGAGAGAATAATGAGAGATCTCTAAAGTTAAACTGACAAAAGGTTACAAACTGATCTTCAAAAGCATTTTTATCAATTAGGTCTCTATTTTCTTCATTTTCCTTCAATTTCCTCCTCACATGAAGCCTGTGACCCTTCACCTTCCTTTTCTCCTAATTTCTAGTATTTTCATAAATAAACGTGCCAAGAATGCCATTTTGCCTTTCCAATGCCTTAGCCATTGCCTTTTCCAACACCCACACTACGATGTCTTGCCCAACATTCAACTTGGAATAAGTGTCCCATCAACCATGGTTATTATTTTTTCCTTTATTAACTTTTATTACATGAAATTTTCACCAGGGTTGTTACAATCCTTGCAAACGCTGCAACTTCCCGGTCTTTGAAAGCCTCACGTAGTTAGGTTTTCCCAGGTTAATATCTAATTATGTGCCACCAACCAAAGGAAGCATTTGAGCTTCAAGAGCACCTTCCATCTCCACATCCTGGGCAGCCAAAAGAAGTTCAAATCCATCTACACATGCTAGTTTATGATGTTGTAGGTTTATTTTATAATGATTTGCCCTTTGTGTAAACTTACCTTCCAATGTAATTTGTCCTCTAAGTGATTATTGAGATCCCAACTAGGGGTAGTTTAAATATATACTTTGTCCATTCTTGTGAAAGATGAGTAGGAATGTTCAACATATGGGAATCTTTCCAATGTGTTGTGGAGATGCTTGCTTCAGGAAAAACGACTATGTCCTTAAGCACTTGAATGCTAACACCATGAAGAAAAGTGATAAATGGGAAAGAAAGGGTGTGAGAGCCATACGTCCCCGAGAAGATGTTAAGGCCAAATTTCACACAGGATCCATTTCCAATGTTCCAAGGCAAAATTTCCAATAAACCAATGTTAGGTTAGAAACAAACTTCTTCAAGATTGGGAAATCCTTAATGGTACTGGAGCACCTGCTCGAATCACCCCTTAAGATCCATATTTTTGAGATATTTTGCTTTTATTATATTGCCCCATAGACCTTGACAACCTTGCATAGGTTCTTGAGTAATAGTGTTAGAATAAAAAATTTCATGTTTTTGAGACCCCAACCTTTGGCAACAAAAGGCCTTGTCAGTATGTCCAATGTGACAAGATGAAATTTCTTATTTTCCCCTCGAGATCCATCCCATAGGAAGCGAGAAAAAATTGAATTGATCTTGTGGATGACACCCTTAGGGATTTTGAAAATGTGCATCCAATAGATTGATGTAATATGCAATATAGAATTAGTTAGAATGAGCCTTCCTCCTAAGGAAAGCCATTTATGAGACCATAGAGAGAGTCACTTCTCCAGTTTGTGTATCAGCCAATACTAGTCTTTGTTTCCATATCCAATTGGTTTTGAGAAAAACCCTATATATTTGAAACCCCCCTGCAAAGATATGGAATGTACTCCAAACATGGTAGCAATTTGCTGCATTCTTTCCCCATTGTGATCCATTGATATCAAAACTGACTTTTCTTTATTCATGAACAACCCGTTTACCTGCCCAAAGTTGAGGAGTATCTCATAAATCACCTTCCACTCTCTTATATCTGAATTTTCGATGGCTAGGAAATAATCTTCAAACATCATATGGGAAAGAGAGATTTTTTTGTTATCCTGCAACGAGAGATTTTGCCTTGTACCCTTGTTGCAAAAATACTTCTTCTCAAGTCATCAATTACCAATAGCAACAATAATGGAGAGAGGGCGCAATGTTGTCGAAGGCCTCTCAATGTTGGGAATAAATTTGTAGGGCTTACATTAATTAAGATGGAAAAATTGGCCAAAGTAATACTTGTCTTTATCCAGTTGAACATGTTCTTGCCAATGGCAATCTTTATTAGAATCATCCATAAATATTCCAAGTTGACACAGCCAAAGGCTTTGGAGAGGTTGATCTTCATCAAGCATGCATCAATGTCTCAGGATTTAATGGAATGGATGCACTCTTGTACAATTTCCACTGCATCATGAATTTGACTCTTCTCAACAAAACCAGCTTGTTTAGGTGAGATGAATCTAGATAGGATTGGTTTAATCTGGCTGGAAATTGTTTTGGAGATAGTTTTATAGATCATGTTACCAAGTGAAATAGGAAGAAAGTACGACAAGGTAGTTAGATCGTGAAATGAGGGCTATAAATGTGGCATTCATGTAACACCCTCCTCCCACATCTACCCAAGTAACTGCACAACCGGGGTAAACATGTGACGAGAAGTTAATATGATATTATTTGACTCCCTATGTGTCAGTTAAAGAAGTGGAACTAGTGGAACACATCACACAGACCACTCACATCAACAATATAACTCCCAGGAGCCATTCCAACTACTGATACCAACTGAATTTTTAGCGCATCAAACCCATAGATGCTCCCTTGATATGGACAAGGGTGCATTTGGGAGGATCTAAAATCTCCCACAACAAAATCAAGCGTGATTAGGGGAATGTTTTCCCTAGTGTTGTGCCTACGACTCCGGCATTTGTGCCACTTTTTTAGGCCCAGAGCCCAAGTCACTACCCAGAACTCAATTACACCTTCAAAAATGAAATTTCACAGCGGAACAAAGATACATTTGTAAAAACATCAACAAGGACTAGATTGGACCCCTACTTAGCCATGACAGGAATTTTGTCAAACATGTCAAAAACATGAAACTACTGGTCTTAACCATAGAAATGAGCATAGGGTTCTCATACTTATATGAAATCGCTAAGAAGCATTGATGCCTCAACACATTAGTTATTATTTCATCTATTAGGCAAGAGATACATTGTTCATTCATTTGCAAGTAAAAACATGATGAGAGCCATACATAGCCATTATTATAATACATGTTCATAACGAGCATAATAATAACATAAATACCAAGGAAACAATATCCATATTATCCACATATAAACCAATATAATACTCATGAATTAACAAGGACAAATGACCTCATATTAATGATGCAAAGGCCAACGAGTTTTGGGACTTCCACAAACCACCTAGCCATAGACATGGTTGAGCCAAATCTCTCTTCATCCATTCACCCCTGTGCCATATTCCAAGCATGAATGTGGGATTTTACGTAACAAGCCATCAAAACCAAACTAAGGATTCCATAGGCCAAACAACCTCGACCCATAAAACAATGATTCCACCTCACAGTCATACATCACAATCCATCACCAGATTGGTCTCTACCCAAGCCTTCCATGGCTCCAGAGTGTTTGTTCCATCGAAGGCTTCCAAGACTAGTAACTCAACCCACAGTTGCCGTTAGGCTCCAGAGCGTTTGTCCAACTAAGGTTCCAGGACTAGTAACTCAACCCACCAAGGGCTCCAGAGCTCCAGAGCATTTGTCGAACCAAGGCTCCAGGACTAGTAACTCAACCTACCAAGGGCTCTAGTGTGCTTTTCCAACCAAGGCTCCAGTACTAGTAACTCAACCCAAGCTGTTACAGGGCTCCAAAGCATTTTTCCAACCAAGGCTCCAGGAATTGGTAACTCAACCCACAACTAAACTAACGTGAGAACCAACCAGAAAACAAAAGGAAGTGAACCCACAACACCATGGCTATCCAGGAAATGGAAAGGATAGGAAAATCCACTATCAATATAGGCAATCCTCCATGCCAACGACAGATCATGCCCAATAAATGACATGCATATGCCATGCATGCCAAAAATGGTGAGGAAAACATACATGCAACTCGGTACCTGCAAGAAAAACCTGTTGTAGTTGTTGATCACAATGCCCTCTTGCTCTTTCTTACTCTTCCTTTTCCTTATTGATCCAAGCATCCAAGTATGCGACACTCTCTAGGAGCGCTCCAATGAAACTCTAAGTTTCCAAGAGTATGAGATAGAGAGAATAGAATGAGAGCTCCAAAATTGAACTAACAAAAGGTTACACTGACAAAGCTTGAGAAAAAGCTTACCAACTGATCCTCAAAATCCATTTTATCAATGAGGCCTCTATTTTCTTCAATTTCCTATTATTTTCCTTCATTTTCCTCCTCACGTGCAACCTGCGACCTTTCACCTTCCTTTTCTCCTAATTTCCATTATTTTCATAAATAAATGCCAATAAATGCCACTTTGCCTTTCCAAAGCCTTTGTCATTGCCTTTGCCAATTTCCTTATCCTTAGTGAACGAAATGAACACCCACTAGGATGTTTTTTCCCACCATTCAACTTGGAATACATGTCCCATGACCGTGGTCTTATATTTTTATATTTACATGGATATTTAACGAGGCCTATTACAAAACCCTCCCCCTTGGGGGAACACCATCCTCGGTGTTCAATGACACCTATAACTAGAAAGGCTGTTGAAAACAAAACATACTTCCCATGGAGCTTTATAATATAGTTTGTTGTAGTATTTACAATGACCATCTGCTAAAACATGACAAACATATCATTTATTGGAGCTTTATAACGTAACTCATTACAATATTTACAATAATAACCACATAACCACATAAACACACATACACATTTTCTTCACCCAACAAATAATCATATTATCTATGGAGCTTTATAAATCAACATCGATACAATATTTACAATAATACACACATATACACATATGCACATTTTCTCAGCTAGAAAATAAAAGGATACAATGGCTGCATCTGCAATAAGGGAATCTAGAGGCTCACACCTCCACCCTCAAAGTAATACTAGGATTCACCTCCTTTCTAGGAATTCCAGAATCCACTGCAAGGTCAAATCTGCATCCAATGTCGAGTGTTATATTTTTGCACCACTTGTCCTCTTAGTGAACAGTTACCTACTCATTGTTCCTGGGCACACTCCCGATGTGCATTTGATTCCATTTGGAAATGCTATTGACCATCACAGATATATCATCGGCCTTCCCTTCTCTGCTACACAGTCCCTAGGGAAATCCAGTCACCCCCTTCTATGCAATCACACACCTTCCAAGTTCCGCTGGTACCCCCATCTTGGGTAGTCCATCCCTCAGTAAGGTTTCCTTGCATCAGAAGGTCCAAAAGCCAAGGCATATCGCTACCTTAAAACCATCATATCGGTCATAGCATGCTCATGGAAATCAATGGACACTATTGGGCACCACTATCCCACAATGGCCCTGCTCCTGAAGGCTTTGCCAACATATTATTCCCTGTTCCAATTCTTTTTTTTGTTGCTGCTAATTATTGTCGTGAGTTTCAACCACCCAACTGGACATTTCATGGTTTCCTGTACCAAGCACATAATTTCCATTAGATTCAAAATAAATTGAAATAAATTCAAATCATACCTCATTAGTAGCTTGTCAATAAGGTACACTTGCAATCTTGTTTACTTCCTATCACAACAAGTCAAACTAGCATATTTGGCCAAATCATCATGTAAAAACATATTACATCAGGTTAGCTCAAAACATAACCATCATAGATCAAAATCATAAATCACATGAAACCATCATAAACCAGAATCATAGATCACATGTAATCATCATATACCAAAATCATAAATCACATGCATAATAAAATTGAAATAAAATACTGATACTTATCCTTTAATCAATCCTTAGCTTCTACCTTTGTCCTTATTTCGTATGCGCACCATATCGGTTGCCACGCTCGAAAAACACCTAGTGCCTTCTCCTCAACCATATGCACATACACATAGTGTGCGTCATACACATACAACCACACACGACATACAACACCATGCAATACATGCACCTACACTTGACATACCACACATACACCTACATCCAGTGTACAACACAACACAATACATACTCCTACATTCAGTGTACACCACAACACAATACATACACCCACACTAGATACACAACACAACACAAATATGTACAAAGAGTATAACACAATGAATACATATGCTGTGATACCACAACTACACAATGCACATACATAATACTGGATGCCTGCAACACAACATGTACAACATGCACACAATACCACATGTACACCAATACCATATGTATAACATGTACACAATACCACCTGCACAACATCACATCTACATGGTACCACTTTCACAACGTGTACACAACGCCACATGTACATTGCACCACCTGTACAACATGTACATAATAGCACATGTAAACAGTACCACATCCATGACATGTACACGACACCACATGTACACAACATCACATGCATGACATGTACACAACAGCCCCTACACACAACACCACATGTACAATTATGCACACAACACCATATGTACATAGTACCACTTGTACAACATGCACACAACACCATATGTACATAGCACTGCATATACAACATGTACATAGCATCAGATGTACACAACACTACATATCCAACATGCACAGAACACCATATGCACACAACACTACATATCCATAATGCACACATTACGATATGTACACAACACCGCATATCCAATATGTACATAACACCATCTATACCCAACACTGCGTATGCAATATCCACACAACATCATAGTTACAATCACTAAATATAAAATATATACAACATATACACAAAAAATAGCACTGCACATCCAAGACCACACTGCCTCTGCCAAGCAACCTTGCTTCCAGGTCTCTCTGCCATCCATGCTTATCCTAGCATGTCGCAGATCACGTTATTTTCATTTTGATGATGTATCCCTTAGTATAGTCTGCCCATAACATAGACATAATATAATCACATAATATCAATTCATAACCACATGATACTGACCTCAGAAATTTGTCAGGCTACTCTTCCCACTTGATTCCTCATAAACCAGGAACCTTTTCATGTCATTCACCTGCATAAACAATAATTCCTTCACAAGAACGATTCCTGATGACCCTGTCAGACAACAGTATGCATACATACATATACATACATATAAATATTAGCATTAAACAATAATGATCTTGTCACACAACGACATGCATATATATATATATATATATATATATATATATATATAATATATATATATATTATATATATATATATATATTATATATATATATATATATATATATATATATATAAACATTAGAATAAAAAAAATCATGATCCATGATGAACCTGTCAGACATGACATACATACATACATACATGTATACATATATAGACATCAACATAGTCATGATCACAACATAATTACTAGATAGCATAAGGTCAAGGTTAAGAGAACTCCCTTTATCCATGCACAACATTGAGAATAATCGTTCGCAACATAGCCAAGGAATCAGATGCCTCACATCCATTCGCTTTACCTTTCCTGTTATCTTTCTCATGATTGTCTTGCCACCATCAATTTACACTAATGGAACCAACCAACTTAGTTGACTGCCATACTCTTACCTTTAGTTTCCCTTGCACATGCACCAACTTCATCCGAGTCTTTCATTACCTGTTGGGTTCCATTCATCTTTCCTCAAGCTCCACTAACTTTCTTGCTTCCCAACCAATTCCCAAGACCCTCAAACATAAAACACAAGAACAAGAAACAAAAAAGAAGATCATGAAAATCAATAACAATACAACACCACAAACAAAGTGGCATGATCATGCACTAGACATAAAAAAAACTGCAAATCAAGCACAAGCAATGACAAAGTATCGAAAGCACAAGACTCTCAATAAACACCATGACTAAATCCCCATGGGTTCCTAGTGCTTCCAAGGGAAAGCTCAACCTCAACCTTCTTTAAGATTCCATGAAAATTTCTTTGCCATGCAATTCTTTGTATCACACTGCCATAACACATAAATGTCAGTGCATAAATAAATGTAACAATATACCAATTATCTTACCTTGTTGTGCCAATCATGTTGCCTTGTAACTGAACACACATGTCAACCACATGCTCCAAATATCAAGACAACATATTTACTAATTTGAAATCAACCTTTACCAATACTAACAATCATGTCATAAGCCATAGTCAACTCGTAGTCATTAGACATAATGCTACAATTGTCACCTACTTACACTCAAGTACATATCAACTATCTCAACACATATGTGTTAGTACAATCATATTAAAACAATATCACTCCTTGGAGCAATCTTACATATACACAGTCATATTATGCAATGCATCAAACATTCAACCAACTTGCAAACATACCATGTTAAATAAATCAACTAGATGACATAATCAAACACTCAAACATCAAATAGATGACATAGTCAAACTCACACCTTAATGTCATAACCCTAACCACCTGCATAGGCCAATCCAATTTAGCATGATACATATAACATTAAGACCTAAAATGAATAACTCCAATCATTAACTAACATATAACAAAAAGAAGTTAACATATAACATGCTCATCAACAACATATAACATAATCATCAAGTTAGATATCATAAGACAACAATAGCAATACATACAACCACGTGTTACTCTCATTCATGACTATATGACACATGTGCATATGACTACGCTAATCAACTAGCATTTATCGTACATGTAACCATAATAATAATAGAATGAAAAGCATATTAGTAACCCTAATGCTTATAACAAGCATTAACCAACATACCTACATGCCCACCATACAAGCCTATATGATGATATACTCTTACCCCGAAGTCCATTGTTGCAACTTCACTTTAATGATCTGCATCTCCTGCTCTATCTCAGCCAACACATTAGCATCATAACATACCAATATCATCATGATGACCTAATTGCATACAATGACCTCACAATGCATGTCTTACCTACCATACATGCATAACCATAACCATGACAATGCATGCATAAAAACATATACACACTGACATGCATAACAAATGCATATACAACCATAAACTCATGACGACACATCCCACAACAAAACCATCAACCTTCACATGGATACATCACTGAAACCATTATTCACACCATGAAAATGCAACAAGCACATGGACTACAATCATAAGGAACACATACGCAACGGACATGAATGCATGACAAACACACCACCCATCCAATCTAAGGGGTAAGCCATGCTTTGATACCACTCTGTAACAACCTCCTCCCACATCTGCCAAAGTAACTGACCAACCGGGGTAAACATGTGATGAGAAGTTACTATGATATGATTTGACTCGCTATGTGTTAGTTAAGGAAGTGGAACCAGTGGAACACATCACACAGACCTTCCACATCAACAACATAACTCCCAAGAGCCATCCCAACCACTTAGATTACTAGCCCCTAAGACCAACTAAATTTTTAATGTATCAAACCCCTCAACTCTCCCTTGATATGGACAAGGGTGTGTCTGGGAGGCTCCAAAATCTCCCATGACAAGGATAAGGGTGCTTCCGGGGACCTTTTTCCCAGTGTTGTGCTTGTGGATCCAGGATTTGTACCACTTTTTCAAGCCCATAGCCCAAGTCACTACCCAGAACTCAATGACACCTTTAGAAATGAAATTTCACACCGAAACAAAGATACATTTGCAAAAACATCAACAAGGACTAGACTGGACCCCTACTTATCCATGATAGGCATTTCGCCAAACACGACACAAACATGAAAGCTACAGGTCTTAATAGTAGAACTGAGAATAGGGGTCTCATACTTATCTGAGAACTGCTAAGAAGCATTGATACCTAAACACATTAGCTGCAATTTCATCTATTAGGCCATAGCTACATTGTTCATTCATTTACAAGTAAAAACATGATGAGAGCCATACATAGCCACTGCCCTATAATACATGTTCATAACTAATATAATAACAACATAAATACCAAGGAAGCGATAACCATATAATCCACATATAAAATAGTATAATACTCATGAATTAACAAGGAGAAATAACCTCATATTAATGATGCAAAGGCCAACCAGGTTTGGGACTACCACGAACCACCTGACCATTGACATGGATGAGCCAAATCTCTCTTCATCCAGTCAACCTCGTGCCATATTCCAAGCATGAATGTGGGATCTCATGGAACAATCTATCAAAACCGAATGAGGGCTTCCAGAGGCAAAACCACCTCAACCCATTAAATAGTGATTCCACCTCACAGTTGGACATCACAAAACATCACTAGATTTGTCTCTACCCAAGCCTTCTAGGGCTCCAGAGAGTTTGTTCCAACTAAGGCTTCCAGGCCTAGTAACTCAACCCACAACTTCCATCAGGCTCTAGAGCGTTTGTCCAACCAAGGCTCCAGGACTAGTAACTCAACCCACCAAGGGCTCCGGAGCGTTTGTCCAACTAAGGCTCCAGGACTAGTAACTCAACCCAAGTTGTTACAAGGCTCCAGAGATTTTGTCCAACTGAGGCTGCAGGAACTAGTAACTCAGCCCACAACTAAAGGAGCATGAGAACCATAAAAAAAAAGAAGGAAATGAGCCCACAAAACCATGGTTATCCATTAAATGGAAAGGCTAGGAAAATCCACTGTCAATCCAGACAATCCTCCATGCCAATGACAGATCATGACCAATAAACCACATGCATATGCCATGCATGCCAAAACTAGTGAGGAAAACATACATGCAACTCGGTACGTGCAAGAAAAACCCGCTATAGATGTTGATTCTGATACTCTCTTGCACTTTCCTGCTCTTCCTTTTCCTTCTTGTTCCAAGAATCCAAGTATGTCACACTCTCCAAGACTGCTCCAGGAAAATTCCAAGTGTCCAAGAGTACGAGAGAGAGAGAATAGAATGAAAGCTCCAAAACTGAACTGACAAAAGGTTACACTGACCAAGCCTGAGAAAAAGCTTACCCATTGATCCTCATAACCCCTTTTATCAATGATGCCTCTATTTTCTTAAATTTCCCATTATTTTCCTTCATTTTCCTCCTCACGTGCAACCTATGACCTTTCACCTTCCTTTTCTCCTAATTTCCATTATTTTCATAAATAAATACCAATAAATGCCACTTTTCCTTTCCAAAGCCTTTGCCAATTTCCTTAGCAATAATAGCTGAAATGAACACCCACTAGGATTGTTTTCCCACCATTCAAATTGGAATATGTCTCCCATGACCGTGGTCTTATATTTTTATATTTGCATGTACTTTTAACCAGCGTTGTTACAATTCAATACTCTTGAGACCGTGCTAAGTCTCTTGGACTCCTCCACCAATTCTATGACTTCTTCAATCATAATGTCCTGGAAGTGGAGAAATAATTACTTGGTCCAGTCGCTTAGACCAAGACTCTTTCACCTGGCCCAACTCTTTAAGGGACATGAGAATTTCATCTTTGTCAATTGGTCTTTATAGTACTAAGCAGGTCTCATTATCTATGATTTGTAGATATAGTGATATGAAGTCCATATATTTATGTGAGGTAGAAGCTTCTCTTTCTCTCAGAGAATATTGAAAAAATATAAATGCTTCTTTCTCTACATCGTTTTGTCCACTTAGAATTTCCCCTTCATATTGAATTTTTCATACAATTTCAGGTTACCTATCTATGGAAATATCTGGTGTTTTTGTCCCCTTCATCGATCCACATCTGATGGCTCTTTCGTTGCCATTCCTCTACTTGGCACAATAGTATTTGTCTTTTTTGTGTGTGTCCAATTCTGTTAATTTATGTGGAGAAGTAGTCATTTGATTGTGGGTCCTCCAAAATTTTAATTTGTGCATCGATTTGAATAATTTCTCTTATCTTGGATTTTTTCTTATGCTAAGCGCATCTGTGAACGACCTATTTTAGATTTTTCAATTTAAGACAGAGTTTGTCCATTGCTGATTTTCTGATGTTCGAATTGTTTTTTGTCCAGAAGTCACAGACCATTGAGATTAATTCTGGTTCTTTAAGCCAAAAGTGGTTAAACTTAAACGGAGTGGTCTTCCCTTTTGAGATGTCTTTCCAGACCAGAAAAGTAGGAAAGTGATAAGATATTTGAGATGGAAGAATCCATAAGCTCAAGTTGGATATACATGTAGCTAGTCTTTTTTTCACCAAGAAGTGGTCTCGCTTTTTGATATGCCATAAGATCCCCATCGATCGTTTCTCCATGTTGGGCCAACTGTATTAGGATTTATATCTATGAGAGAATTCTAAAGAAATAGTTCCTTGTAGTGTGTTCCAATAAAGTCTGGAGTACTCTGTTCACCCCAGACCTCCAAAATTTCCAATGTGAGGTTGAAATCTCTTGCCAATGTCATTGATTCGAGATCGAATATGCCATTTTTTTCAACTTAGAGCTAGTGTTTCTTCATGTTCGGGTATGGATAATATATATTAATTATCTGAAGTTAAGAGGAAAACCCTTGTAGGAGTTTATGAGGAGTATTCATATTGAGGATTTATACGCTTTAAAACATAATGTTTTAGGATTCCATACTCCACCCAAACCTTTAGACAATGGAAAAGGCGATGGTGGCACAGATGTGCTAATTAGGGCATAACTATAGAAGGAGTTCCCAAGACTTTTCCTTGTTGAGCATTGTATGTTGTAGTAGGATGATATTCGGGTTGTGAATCTGTAAGATGTTTTTGAGGGATCTTCTTTTGTGGGCCAATCCCAAGCCTCGAATGTTGAGAAACATTATGATCATTTTGGAGATGATTGAATGGGTGACATCACTCTAAGGCCTTGGGGCTCAGGAAGGGAAACATCAAGTGCATGATCTTGATGTATGAAGGCTCGAGAGAGGAAGATGCATTCCCTTCCAGGGGCTCTTTGAATTGATCTAAGAGGTTTGAAGGAGCCATAGTCCAGTTGGAAACTCTTTTATATTTGACCCCTCCTTTTTTTCCTTATGGTGACATTTTTCCAATTTTCTAGACTTGGATATGCTTTGTATTCAGGGTAGAAGTATTACTTAATTGTGAGGGGTTCTAGGCCGTGTTACCCACCATTTTGTGGGTAATATCCCTAGGAGAATTGTTTTCTCCAAGATGGTCCTCAACCAACAACCACAACCCCTTACAACCATCAACTAGTTCATTGTGCCATTTCTCCGCCAACTGAGCCAACCATGTGGTCCCTCGCCCATCTACTATGACCATATGTTTGAAAGTGGGCCTCCCGGATCTAAAGGTATGCCTTGTCATTTTGAAATTGAGTTTTGTAGTTTTCTTATCATGGATACTTCTGGGCATGGATTAATGGGGGGATTCAGTGGAAATAATGGACTAGGTCTATGCTTTTGCCCCCTAGACCCCTTTTAGGACTTCACCTTAGATTCTAGTCCCGTGGGATCTCTTTTACTGACCACTTGGTTTCGTGGTCCCGCTCCCTTGTCCACTTATACTACCCCGTTTCCATTCATTACTAACCCATCCATCACTTCTCCCACCTGGGTCCACATTCCTCCATTAGGTCTGCATACGGTCATCTCACCCCTTCCCCTTGCCCACACCTTGGTTCATGGCTTGGAATGAATCCCAGAGGTTGATGTAGCTAAAAAGAAATTCAAAAACATATATGGCCACATGAAACAAGAAAACAACCACCAAATTCAAAAGATGGTCGGGACAAAAACATTTAGCACGTGGGCAAAATCCATTACATGAAGCTCTACCCCATCATCATGGTTATCGCCCTGGTTCCAACAGATTCTATGGACCTTCGTCATCATATAAGAACCCATGATTGTCCCAACCCCTGGTGGGAAATGAACTGCACCACCTTAAAGGGGGGAATGCACTGCTATATCTTACATATCATTCTCTAACCCCTTGAACCCCAAGCAGTCAGTCAAAGAAAATCATAAAAAAGGAAAAAGGCATAAAATAAGGGTGGAAAATCAAGGTTGGGGCACCTCATGTACCACGATTTCTCCCTCCTATACATTATAAACCCAAATGTGGGCTTCCCTCTTATTGGCTACCCTTGCATCCCAGCGTGTGACCCAGGATTTCCCCCTCTCGTTCCCTACATCATTCACCTATCTACCACATGCCACCACCTTTGACGGATGTACCTTGACTATATTATCCCCTTTAGAAGTAGAAACCACCTAATAGGGTACTTGGTTAATCCCATTGGGAGTTTAGGATACATTGGCACACCCGAAGCCCATTATGGAAGGGCAAACCATTATGAAGTCCCCACCTATGGTCCATGATTAAGTGAGCTCATTTACTTGATTTCTCTAATGACTTATTGTATTGGAAGCCTAGGGGACACATTGGATTTTATGTAGGATTGCAGATGGTTTCCATTTGGGGTTTGATCTCCCTATATGGGGTCCTAATCCTCCAGAGGGCTACATTGGCACATATAGGGTGAGCGTTGAGAGCCATTAGCCTCCACAACAACATATTGCACTTCATGGATCTCCACAACCATTCAGAGATTGCTCATAGTTCACTTATTAAACAAGGAGGATGCAGTTGGTCCATCATGCCCAACTGGCCCCATATCTACACCACACACTTGGCACATGATCCAAGAATTCTACGATGATGTGGCATCTCCTACATTGTCATCCTAGCCATGGAGGGTAACCTACAAGCATTGTCGACTTGTTCCCCCATAGTCATTTGGAGCGCCATAGGTTATAACAAGGGGAAAACCCCTTGTCCATTGCTTTTGAGGGTCCTATTCTTCATTATGGCACCCATGGACCTCATTAGGCCTCTTAGATGGCCCATACGACATGCATAGACTATTATTTTTCCTCTTGAGAGGCTTATCTTTTCATTTGTGAGTTAGTTTGGTGGGTTTGTCACCCAAGTTAGGTCATTTGCACATTATTTTATTTTTAGGGGCTAATGTAGGCTCATTAGCTAAATTGAACTCCTAATTGGTGTATAAATAGGAGTTAGTTGGATTCATTTGTATCATCACTTGACTTGGTATCTCTTTATCTTTAGAGAATTTCACACTTTTTCCTTGGAGGATTATTTTGGATGATGGATGAATTTTGATGTATGGATTTGGGTTATTTCTATCTTGGAGCTTCTTATTTGCAAATGTTATGTTGGTTGGATATACTCTCTAACATTGTAAATCCAAATTTAACGTTATTTTCTTGTTGTTGCATACATTTGAATTTCTCTATAATTAGGGCTAATTGTTGCATGTACGAAATGTGGAATTATGTGTCTATTTAGCTTATTCTTTGTAAGGGCCATTGTTAGATGAATCAAATGTCCTAGAGATCATTTTATCTTGATAATATTGCACCATTTGTATAAAGTATAAATGAGTGAAAGTCACTTTTCTTCTCTTTACTCTAACATTGGACGAAGTTGACTTTTGGAGCCTCCTTGAACAAGAAACTAAATCCTTCTTCCTTATTATATTTGAATCCATATCCCCAAGTGAACTAGGCAGTGGTCCCTCAAAAAGGGTGATCATTTTAACCCTATTTTAACCCCTTTTCTTTTTTTCCCTAGGTCTAGCCTCATTAGGTCACCTAGGGCATCAATTTCAAGGGAAATTGGCCACAAGAAAACTTCGATCTCCTAGATACAACTGCACTGGTGGGTCCCCTTGATCTCCTCCAAATTTGAAGCAATTATGATGGTGGAATATCCAGATACCTTAAGCCCTAACTCTAGGATCAAGTTTTGCCTAGGTGTTCCCAAGGCTAAAACCTAGTAGGATCAATTTGACATCTTTGGGAGAAAATCCTTGTTTGATCCTTTCTCTTGGCCTTGGCTAGGTTAAGAGCATCATTGGTTGCCAAAATATATTCCCTAACCTGGGTTGGGTCCACTTGACCTCGTGTGGTCCCATTCTTCACCAAAGCCTATTTAGTAAGGACTACTTAGGAATCCAAGTTCTCATAAGGATTTTATGGACTAAGAACATATTTTATAGGTCTTATACTTCTACCTCAACCCTCCAATCCTCATCCCCTTTCCCTAGAAGATCAAGTCCCTTACTTGAAGAGCATGCAAGCCTATCCTTCAAACTCTTCTGGAAAGGGAATCATTTGCGTCACACCACCCTTTCATTGATATATACTTGATAAGTTACCTCCCAACTAGGTCTCCTCCCATTGGTGAAATTATGTAAAGAGTAGGGAGTCTTAGCTATGGTGACAGTTGGCTAAGTCTCCATAGTTTCCCTTGACCTAGCAATTGTCCTCATAGGAACCCCTTTAGCTCCCCTTCTAGTTTGAGCGGTAACTTTTTTCCGCCATTGTCGGGGACACGAGACATGTGTTTTGTTCCCCATACGACATATCGACATATCATTATTGGCAACTCCACTAGAAGAATGAAGCCCTAATTCTTCATTGAGCTTTAAATTTAATGCTTGTAGGGTGAAGCAAGCATCTATCAAGCACCCTGGTGACCCCATTATAATATTAATATGGAAAATTATAGAAGATGGAGATTTATCTTGGTCCTAGATTTGAAAAACTTAATGGCCAAGAGTTTTAAGAGCTGCAAAATAAAGCTGTGGAATATGCAAGGACTTTTCAAAATATCTTGGAGAATATGGATATGGAAGTCATACTCACGTTTTATAGGTCACAAGAAGTAAAACTCAATGTGCTAAGGTGTGCTTACAAAGAGGATCCTAGTCGTCTCCTTGACCTTGCTCACATAACTTGTGTCATGAATATTATGGATAACCTCATTAATATGAAAAGGAATACCTCTTCTAGGGATGACGAAGAGGTGGATCCTGAGATCCTCCAAATCATGCAAGAAAGAATGGATGAATATAATAGGTCATGTAGGGAGGTAGTAAGGGAATATAATTCTAATGAAGGTTCCTCCTCTTTGAGTAGGGGGGGAACTTGTTGTAGGGACATTTCCATCTCCTCAAGTTAGTGCTCAACCTCATATGAGTCCTCCAAATTCGGGAATGTCTAGTAATGTTTGGAAACCTACCATGCCTATACAACTTGTTTCGGTTGTGGCTTCATGTTTAGTTTCTCATCCTGTACCACCTACATATAAGGTTCTTGTTCAACAACCTATATCTTAACCTATTCAAGCTCAAATTAATGTGAGCCAACCTTTACAAGTTGTACCTCTAACTCAACCAATTCCGTCGGTATTTGGCACATTCCAAGCCGTTTATACCCATCCTTTTCAAGGTAACTTACAATCACAACAATTTCAATAGGCCATTCCTCAAACTAAAACATGTCAGAATATGTATGGTATGGCACAAGCACAAGCACAAACCTAATGCACCTTATGTTATGGTATGGCATAGGCACAACCATGTGGACCAAATATGTATTGTCCATGTATATAGATATATAAAATTTCTTGCATGCTCAAAATGAATACTATACACATGACATCTAAAAAAATTAAGATGAAAAAAAATAATTAAATATAAATCTAAATCCCTATCTATTCTAAATTTTAATTAAATTTTAGATCTGTGGGGTTCACATAAGGATCTTATCCCTAAAAATAAACCTCCTTGAAATTTGGTGTACTTTAGAAACTTAAGCACCTCAAGGAAACTAAAGCTTGGTTCACCTCTATTTGTTTTTATTTCTATGATATTGATCCAAGATGATATGACTAGATGATTGTATTGACAAGATATATATGCAGACATAAAATCTCTACAAATGATGTGACCAGTTTGTTTTTTAACCTTTTCAAAAAAATGGTTCATCACAACCATGTCACCAATTAGGTATGTGAATTGTCCATCTTCATATGGTCTCTGTGTGCATCACATCAAATAGTAGGCCACATTTCCTTAATTTCCCGCGGGGGCAGTGACAACAAAAACATCACCTACAACCAAAATACATGTATTAGTTAAATACGTTTAATGTTTCAATTTGTAGATGAGACTATTAATGATAGATGGGCCACACACCTTCCCTTACAATATCAGAGACTCAATCATGATCAAGTGAACCAATGGCCTCTTCATCGTGCATCTCTTTCCATGTTGGGAATTGGATGAGGTCCCCTTGGATTAAGAGGGACATATTTCCATCCTTTCACATATCTTTGTTTTTCAGAGTGATCAAGTCTACATCCATCAACACTAATGCAAAACTCATAAAACACATGCAAGTTTTTTTGTTTCGATGGAAAATATTTCCCCCGTGTCTTTGCTCTACACTGGGTGTATTTCCCTTGTTCCTTCTACAATATTACAATACCAAGGAATGGATCTATTCACATCACCAAGTTCAATATTATAGAAGAACCTATGCACAGGTCTTATAAATCCGTGATCTTCATGTCCTAAATGGGATCTACACCAGTTGACCACCTCTAGTGATTATTTGAGTAGATATGCATCATAACTCATTTGGTACCTCCTAAGTACTCTCTTCACACAAGAACCTGCACCATCATGCTCACCCTTTACACGCCCTATTTCAACGCAACTCCAAGTATGCTGAATTTTTTTCTTCTTGTGTAGTCAGCTCAACCAATAAAACATATGTGCTGACTTGAACTTCCCTGCACAACCATCTGACCATATCCATTGCTTCCTGAATGACATGTCATTTTTTTTAATGATTTATAAATTAGGTCAAAGCAATGTTGCACAAACAATGTGTCATGCTCACGATCATAACTGATGTAAAAGTGATAGTCCTTAATCACATCACACAACTCATCAATGCTATCCATACCATCATTATTCAATTATGCATGTTTGTAAGTAACATGTATGAATATGGACACTTGGTATGAGTGATAATACTCATTTTGTATCTTTGTTTGAGGAGAAAATGTGTAATTCTCAGCAAAGTGAACCACTGATAAGATTGTGCCTGGCTGAAATACTTCGCAAGAATGCTTAAATTCAGATGCTTGCCACTTGGAACTGTGCGAGTGTTTGATATATTTATAGATCTGGTTTTGAAACACCCCCATGAATTGTGAAATATGAATCTCATCCTCAACATAGTTGATCCTCTTAGGTACCAGAGTTGAAGAAGGTGGTTGATTTCCCACAACATACTCATAATGCTTCCATGTGACAGTGACATCTAACATCCCATACTTGTTGGGACCAATAAGAAAATTCCTATGGAACAATGTCAAATCACATCATTCAGTGCATATTCTCCCACCTATACATATTTTCTATTAGTACAACTCTTCTAGATCCCTTATGCAAAAATATTGATGAAACAAAATCACGCACTATAGAAGGAGGACGGTCATCATGATAGTTCTTCTTGTAAAATTCCCATAAAGTGTCATAATGTAGATGGAATTCAACATGATATCAACAACAACATGTTTCACGGATTGTATTAGGCCTAACAAACCATGGATTTAATTTCTAAAACATTGTTATAGATATCTTCACATGGTGATTGCTTTCCTGAGATTCCTCGAACAATACAACTTTTGTCATTTCTATAATGTGCATAGTGTGTTCCACATACTCACCATTAGCTATGTGATGTTGTACGACACACTTTCTATATAGCACGGGAATGACTCTCCCAAAACTCTACCATAAATTCTCTGATTCCTGTTGCAAGCTTGTCTTGGTAGGATTGCCTGGTGATAAGAGCCCAACAAGTAGATTAATAATTTTCATTCACTCGAACCCTAAATTTGGTATGCTTGTGAATTGTTTTTCTCGAGACATGGAGCAATTTTGACATTGTTGCCAACTTTTGTTGTCTTGATGTACTCAGTTGATCTGAAATGGGGCACTAAAGGCTTCTAGTCATGCTTACAAGAACCTCTCCCACTAAAAAGCTTATATATTCCCAAGATCTAGCTTATTATTGATAATTTGTGGAATTAAAAGAACTTGAAGTAGGTGTATGTCTTCGTTTTCCTTTAACTGTTAAGTGCTTTAAGTTGATTTTCTTAAAATGAAGAAAAACACAAAACAACAAAATAGTGCAGCAAATAAGAAAACCACATAAGGCAACAATATAATATGGAGTTCACCTTGATATCCTGGGCTACGTTTCCTTAAGCTCTAATTAACTTGATTAGGCTCTTTGGGATTATGGATTTATTCTTTTACAAGTGCTACACTTAACTCCATTGGTCTACAAATGAACCAATGGGCTTAGAATGCCATTTTACCCCTGGCTGTCCTTGTTTTGCAGACAGATCTAGGCTTCTCTAGACTAGACTCCTTCAATTAGTGCTCTGAGCTATCTTGAGCTCTAGCTTACACCAACTCCCTCAGAATTTTTTTAACTGTCTCTGGAGCTCCTTCTTCTGTCTTCAGCACACATCGGACATCAAAAATAGCTTGATCATTTGATCTCTTTGCTGTTCTCTGGCTCTCGGGTCTCGGCTCTCACTCTTTGTAAGGAGAATAATTGCCTCCAACCTCTGGTGGCGTCTCTCTATTCTCCTCTCGCTGGCTCAGATTATTACAATGTGTGAGCTCCCCCCGAGTCTCTACACAACAATGGGATTTATCCATGAGATGGCTCGAACTCCTCGAGTCCACAAGAATAATGCCTCCAGACCCCCTGGATGGTTACCAAAACCTCTTTGGTTCCCAGAAACGCCTTCCTCTATGCTGGACCCTCATGTCCGTCTCTTCACCTTCTCTTCTATGTTCTAATTTGTGTTTTCATGACACGTTCAGTTACATCATTTTCTTATGGCGGGTAACAATGATGTTTGAAATAGAAAAAGGCTTGGAAAATGAAACGACTGGTAGGCGCGGGAAAAACCATTTCAATGGAGCTAAAATCCCCTAAACAGAGCATTTTACCAATACACAGAAATACATGGAAAAATAGATTAATCTAGATCTTAAGGAACAATAAACTTGATATTATAATGTCGTCGGGTCTGCCCATTGTAATTGCATGTCGCCTGGTGCATTGGCCCCTTTGCATTATCACGTCTCGATTTACTGATCTCGGATCACTCTGATCGGCGCCTCATTAGCTATCGACATTATCGCTATATCGTTTATCGACGGTTGCTGCTTCCATGGTCCGCAACCCTTAAGCTTCCCCAATCAACAATCTCTGATCAGATCCTGACCGTTGATTCCTTTTCCGATCCGATGGCTCCAATTGCTCATCGCAATTGGCCTATCGCATATCTAAATGCCTTAAGGCCTATGGTTAAGTCCCTCCTTTGGAAACATCGCACTTAATCTTGTCCGTCGATTTACCATTTAAGCCGACGGTTCGCATTAAACCCGAAACATCAAGTAGTCCACTTAATCTCCACCATTGATCCACGATCTCCAATCCAATGGCTGACAACCATTTCGAGTGGCCCACTTGCATGGAGATTACCCGCCCGAAAAAGTGGTTTTCTCTCTCTTGCGGCGTGCTATGTGTCGGCTGATGTATGGAATCAGGTGAAGTGCTTCCAATACCACTTACTGTTTGAAGCCCGCCCGAAATACCATTTACTGCCCTCCTTCCGGAACTCAAAAGGTTTAGTTTATTTTCTATAAACTCTTCGGATCCGCTTGTTTGTAGGTTTAGTTGTAAAATGCGTTGATATCCTCTGATCAGATGATCCTCTGCCTTTGAATCTGTTCTTCATTATCGAAGACCTGAACCAATCTCCGACTGCCACATCATCTGCTGTGCTGATATCGTCAGACACCCGCAACTCTTTCCCGGGTTGCCACATGTCTTACTAACGTAGCCATTGACTTTTTGGCCAATAAAACAGGGCCACGTGGTCCAATCCCGGCTTGCCATGTGTCAGTTGTGGATTGGCCCATGAACCTATACCAAAAATCAACATTTTCAATATAGTATAAAGATTAATGAAATTGCCTCCTTTTCTAAGGATATTGGACAATTTTCATTTTACAATAACTCCTTCATCCAGAGTCCGTTTTGGTCCATTCAAATTGCATTAGATTTAGATTAAAGAGATCTATGCAATGATAATATTTCCAAGAGCATCCTTTGACTTTCATTTTCCTCTGTGAGGAATATTTTTAGACTTAGAAGTCTATACTAGATCCATTTTGGATCACGCCTTCCCACTAAAATGCTTTTGGACTCCAAAAGACTGATATACTGATCTAAAAAGTAACTGAGTGTACATCACCCTCTTCTTTCAGCCTCCATACACTTGCCTAGCATAGCGCCTCTGAACCAAAGCCTTTGAACACTTTCCTTCCTGGATATGCTGGTCCTCCTGGGAAGAACTGTCTTCCTCCTCGACTTCATGCAGAACTTCTGCTGAGAAGGTTACAAAAGGTAGTTTGAACTTCTCTTCCTTGATCATTGATCCAAGGTGGCTCAAACAAATGTGAAGTTTCATATTCTAGACAAAAATTTACATTTGTATCTGTTTTACATATTGTCAACAACAACTGTTAACAACAACAAAATTACAGACAACAACTGGATGGCCTAAAATCTTGCTTCATCAAAAGGAATAGATTTCACATCTTGTGAACACCTCCATGTCTTTACATCTGCATACATATGATTGACTAGATAACAAGCCAACAAAAATTGCCTTTAAAACAATTGACCCTACAAGTCAAGCATGTAGAAAAAGAAGTTTAGGATTCTTTTTCAAAGATGAAACACTTCATCATTATCTCCATCTTGGAAACCAAAGCAAATTTTTCCAAGTCAACATTAAAATTACATGCATGCTTAAAAACAAAGCAATCAACCCTTCAAGTTAATTACACATACATGTTCAAATACAAGGAAATCATCAACATCCCTGTATTCATGCACATCATTCTCATGCATGCATTTCACCCTTCAACTTTTGCTTAAGTACACTGTACTTTTGAAGTTGAAATGAACATAATGTTGCAGTAATAAAGTGAGTCTCCTACTCAACTTTTCCATTCACTTTCTTGGTAAAACCCCGCCACTTGCATTCCATTAACAAAGAAATGCAAATAGATGCATTATATCAATAGACATGCAATATTAATTAGATAAGAACTCTAACCATTTCTTACCAATACATTTCAAAGGTGTTTGCTTTGTCTGCACATTGTCATCAACATGTGAATCATCCTGAAACACATCAATCATGGAATCTTTCTTTCCATTCCTGCCATTCTCTCTTTCCACCTTCTTCAAGTTTCGTGGAAGCATTATTGGATTTAGAGTCCAACACTTTTTATCAATGCGTCCTTGCTTATGGAAATAAGTGCAACGCATGTGCATCTTCTCAACAACATGATTTGCCTTGTCCAATGGACCTTTGGCCTCTTGCTTCTTTTCCTTCAAAAGTTTCCTATATGTGGCCATTCTCTTCCAACATCTAGAAATATTATGGTTAACCAAAGCACAAAAGGAACATGCAATTATTTTCCCATGCTTATGTGGAAATTTATCATGCTTAACATAATCAAAAGGAATATGATTAGAACCAGATTTATACCTTTCTCTTTCACCTATTTTACCTTCATGAGGAGGTGAATTGAATGAAGAAGTAGCTCCCTTTGGAACACCAACAACCTCTTCAATGGTTTCAGAGTTTCCACAACTCTTTGGTTCAAGTGTATGCTTATGAACACCTTCTTCCTGAAAATGATGTTTCAAGTTATTGCATTCCCCATGAATACAATCTTTACACTTTTGAGGTAGAAGACCTGAAATGAAGCTCCTTCTTGGAATTGTTTCAATTGCCTTCATGGCAGCTTTGGAACTTTCTCCATAAGATTGTCCATAGCCAAGACCCAAATACTTAGGCCTTTCCTCAACCATTATTAGCTCAACAATACCCTGTGCATGTTTACCCAATCCTTTTCCTTCATATCCCATTTTGGACATTAACTTGGACCCTATGCCTCTGGTATGTTTTTCAAAAGAACCGACATAATCATTCTTAGAGGAAATTGAAGACCAACTGGAATTACTTACCTCTTCTTCAAGCTGATACTTGTCTAAGGCTTCTTTGGCAACAAGAAGCTGTATCTCTAACTCATGCATCCTTTCCAGGTTCATATTTGCAATATGAAGTTGTCTCTTCATTTCCTGCAATTTGTCAGAAAGCAACTGATTCTCTTCCTTCATGGAATTCAACTGCTCTCGAAGTATGATGCTCTTCCTTCCATCCTCATACATTTCTCTCACCATATCCATCATGATGAACAAGTCTTGCTTCATGTCTTCATCAAAGAATCTTGTGATGAAGGAAAAATTTGAGGACTTACTTGTAGAAGTAGTCATTATCAAAATGAACAAAAGAACTTCAAACAAGATTAACAAAGAGCTTATTCAAGAAACCTTTTGCAACAAACCTCTTGTGCTTCAAGGATTGCTTTGAGGTCCTTTGGGATAAGAAGAATGCCTTCAACCCTTCTTCCTTCTTGTCCTCTCCTGGACTTAGCTATTAATAGCTTTCTCTTCACCTCTTCAAACTCAAACAATAGTCAGTTTACAACAATCAAACAATCAATCCTCTACTGTTTAAACACCTTTCAAGTTAAGCAAGCAAATAGATTTATCTATCAATCAAGCATTCTGATATGATACCACTTGCATCATGATACAACCTTCTCTGTTATAACTTACTTTGATATAACCAGCTCTGATATAACCAGCTCCAATATAACCAACTCCAATATAACCAACTTTGATACCACCTGATTTAAAATGGGGCACTAAAGGCTTCTAGTCATGCTTACAAGAACCTCTCCCACTAAAAAGATTATATATTTGCAAGATCTAGCTTATGATTGATAATTTGCGGAAATAAAAGAACTTGAAGTAGGTGTATGTCTTCGTTTGCCTTTAACTGTTAAGTGCATTAAGTTGATTTTCTTAAACTGAAGTAAAACATAGAACAGTAAAACAGTGCAACAAATAAGCAAACCACATAAGGCAACAATATAATATGGAGTTCATCCTGATATCCTGGGATACATCTCCTTGAGCTCTAATCAACTCGATTAGGCTCTTTGGGATTATGGCTTTAATTCTTTTACAAGTGCTACACTTAACTCCATTGGTTTACAAATGAACCAATGGGCTTAGAATGCCATATTATCCCTGGCTGTCCTTGTTTTGCAGACAGATCTAGGCTTCTCTAGACTAGACTCCTTCAATTAGTGCTCTAAGTTATCTTGAGCTCTAGCTTGCACAAACTCCATCAAAATTCTGTTAACTGTCTATAGAGCTCCTTCTTCTATCTTCAGCACACATTGGACTTCAGTAATAGCTTGATCATTTGATCTCTTTGCTGTTCTTTGGCTCTCGAATCTCGGCTCTCACTCTTTGTAAGGAGAATAACTGCCTCCAACCTCTGGTGGCGTCTCTCTGTTCTCCTCTCATTGGCTTGGATTATTACAATGTGTGAGCTCCTCTCGAGTCTCTACACAACAATGGAATTTATCCCTGAGATGGTTTGAACTCCTCGAGTCCATAAGAATAATGCGTCCAGATCCCCAGGATGGTTACCAAAACCTCTTTGGTTCCCAAAAACACCTTCCTCTGTGCCGGACCCTCCTGTCTGTCTCTTTGCCTTCTCTTCTTCGTTCTAATTCGTGTTTTCATGACACGTTCAGTTACATCATTTTCTTATGGCAGGTAACAATGATGTTTGAAATAGAAAACAACTTGGAAAATGAAATGACCGGCGGGCCTGGGCAAAACCCTTTCAATGGAGCTAAAATACCTTAAACAGAGCATTTTACCAATACACAAAAATACATGGCAAAACAGATTAATCAGGATCTCATGGAACAATAAACTCAATATTATAATGTCGTCAGGTCCGCCGATTGCAATCGCATGTCGCCTGGTGCATTGGCCCCTTTGCATTATCACGTCCTGATTTACCGATCTTCGATCACTCTGATCGGTGCCTCATTGACTATCGGCATTATCGCTATATCATTTATTGGTGGTTGCTGCTTCCATGGTCCACAACCCTTAAGCTTCCCTGATCAGCAATCTCCGATCTGATCCTGACCGTTGATTCCTTTTTCGATCCGATAGCTCCAATTTCTCATCACAATCGGCCTATTACATATTGAATTGCCTTAAGGCCTATGGTTAAGTCCCTCTTTTGGAAACATTACGACTTAATCTTGTCCGTTGATTTACCATTTAATCCGATGGTTCTCACTAAACCCAAAACATCAAGTAGTTCGCTCAATCTCCACCATTGATCCATGATCTCCAATCCAACGGTTGACAGCCATTCGAGTGGCCCACTTGCACAGAGATTACCCGCTCGAAAAAGCGATTTTCTCTCTCTTGCGGCGTGCTACGTGTCAGCTGATGTATGGAATCGGGTGAAGCCCTTCCAATACCACTTACTACCTGAAGCCCGCCCAAAATACTGTTTACTGCCCTCCTTCCGGAACTCAAAAGGTTTAGTTTATTTTCTATAAACTCTTCAGATCCACTTGTTTGTAGGTTTAGTTGTAAAATGCGTTGATCTTCTCTGATCGAATGATCCTCCACCTTTGACCTTGTTCTTCATTATTGAAGACTTGAACCAATCTCCAATTGCCACATCATCTGCTGCGCTGATATCTTTAGACACCCGCGACCCTTTCTCGGGTTGCCACATGTCTTACTGACGTATCCATTGACTTTTTGGCCAATCAAACAGGGCCACGTGGTCAATCCCGACCTGCCATGTGTCAGCTGTGGATTGGCCCGTGAGCCTATACCAAAAATCAACATTTTCAATATAGTATGAAGATTAATGAAATTGCCTCCTTTTCTAAGGATATTGGACAATTTTCATTTTGCAATAACTCCTTCATCCGGAGTCCGTTTTGGTCCATTAAAATTGCATTAGATTCAGATTGAAGAGATATATGCAATGAGACTATTTCCAAGAGCATCCTTTGACTTTAATTTTCCTCCATGAGGAATAATTTTAGACATAGAAGTCTATAATAGATCCATTTTGGATCATCAGTGCAACAATAACAGTTGTAATTGTCCTGCGTGCAACTTGAACATCAGGTTTTCTTGATTTTCCAAACATAGTGAATGCCTTTGATATATTTTCAATGAGATTCAAATGTGTCTTCTTGCTTTTAGCATCTTGGACACCCAAAAGCTTTATGGCATGTTTTAGTTTCTTATGTTTGATCAACCCATGTAGTACTTGAGCTTTTGCAACAACTAAATGTTTCTTAAAATGTTGTCGAATGATGTTATTGGAATGGTCTCTAATAGTGTGAGTAGGGATGGGCTATCCAAGGTCCTTTGTTGTGCTTGCATCCAAATTTTCTGCAAACGGTCCACCCCTTTCCAAACCACTTTAACTCCCTGCTATCCTATCAACTTGAGATGAGAAAATTCATTCTTCTAGTGGTTGATCAAATTGACAGGGAAAATATTCTTCCTCCATTGGTTGATTAGCTTGACATGGCACGTGTTGTTCCCATAGTGACAATTGATTAGCTTGATAAGGCACATGTTCCTCTAGTGGTTGATCAAGTCCATAAGGAAGATCTTGATCATTATCTAGTTGATCAACTTGATGGGACACATCTTCTCCCTCATGTGGCTATTCAATTTCCATCCTTGCATAGTGGAATACAAAATATACTTGTAAGTCAAGTGAATATCATCATAAGACTAGTGAATAGTAAATCTACACATTTTTATTTAAGAAATCACCATAGGTGGAAGGTCATGATATGATTGATACTAGTTAGCTACATAGCAGAAGTTGACATGGATCAAGGGTTCTAAGTTTAAACATGGAAACAAAAGAGTTGCGAGCTCAGGGAAAGATGGTTCAAAGAATAGTGCAGTTCAGTAAAAGTATTGGCCCTTGTGTCAACAAAAAAGGTGATTCAGAATATGATGAAAGGTAAAAGCATTCCTCCTTAATCAATAAAAATCAATTTGGAAACACTAGGGTTCTAGTAAAAAGCCATAGGGAAAATTTTAATGAAAAACAAGTTGACATGTGGCAATTAGGTAGCAGAAGTTGACATGGACCAAGGGTTATAAGTTGAAATATGAAAAGAAATGGGTTTCGAGCTCAGGGAAAGATGTGTCGAAGAAGAATGCAAGTTAGTAAAAGTATTGGTCTATATGTCAACAAAAAGGGTGTTTTAGAATATGATGAAAGGTAAACGAATTCCTCCTCGCTCAACAAAAATAAATTTGGAACCTTAGGGTTCTAGTCACAAACCCTAGGGAAAAGTTAAATGAAAAAGAAGTTGACATTTGGCATCTAGGTAGCAAAAGTTAACTTGGACCAAGGGTTCTAAGTTGAAACATGAAAAGAAAAGGGTTTCGAGCATAGGGAAAGATGGATTGAAGAAGATTACACCAATAAAGGTATCGTCCTCGTGTTAGCAAAAAGGGTGATTCAAAATATGATGAAATGTAAAATAATTCATACTCAATCAATAAAAATTGATTTGGAAACCCTAGGGTTATAGTCATATGGACCAAGGGTTCTAAGTTGAAACATGAAAAGAAAATGGTTTTGAGATCAGGGAATGATGGGTCGAAGAAGAGAGAAGGTCAGTAAAAGTATTGGTTCCTGTGTAAAAAAAGGGTGATTTAGAATATGATGAAAGGTAAAATAATTCCTCCTCACTCAACACAAATCAATTTGGAAACCTTAGGGTTCTAGTCACAAACCCTAGGGAAAAGTTAAATGAAAAACTAGTTGACATTTGGCAGCTAGGTAGAAAAATTTAAGATGGACCAAGGCTTCTAAGTTGAAACATGAAAAAAAAATGGTTTCGATCTTAGGGAAAGATGGGTTTAAGAAGAGCACACTAGTAAAGGTATTGGTACCTGTGTCAACAAAAAGGGTGATCTAGAATATGATGAAAGGTAAAATAATTCATCCTCAATCAATAAAAATAAATTTGGAAATCCTAGGGTTCTAGTCACATGGACCAAGGGTTCTAAGTTGAAACCTGAAAAGAAAAGGGTTTTGAGCTCAAAGAAAGATGGGTCGAAGAAGAGAGCATCTCAGTTAAAGTATCGGTCCCCATGTCAGCAATAAATATGATTTAGAATATGATGAAAGGTAAAAGAATTTTCATAATAATGTGAATTGTATGTCCTGAAGGTGATATAATCCCTATGTAAAATGTAAATAATGACTTGCAACATTTTATTCTAAGAAAGAAATCAGTTGGAAAGAAAGGAAAGAAACCAAGAACATATGAGACTATTGCATTTGTAAGCACACTTGAACACATACATTTTCTTTAGGAAAATAAAATGAATCACATACATAAGACAAAATGAAAAATAAATGGTTAATTTTCCCTTTAATTCTAATGTGTAAAAAAATAAAGAAAAAGGTTTATTTGAGGTTTTTCATATGAGAAAAATTCCTAAAAAGACCTAACGTCCTTCTGCTCAAATAGTAACTGGGCCTTGTGAATATTTTAGAATAAGATATTGGGACCACGTCATAAATGTCACTAGCAACACTTCCAGCAGCCAAAAAACCAACCAAGGTTGGAGAGGGTTATAGTGGCCAAATGTACTAGGCCTATGTTCTGAAAGAGTTGGAAACACTCCCAATAACCTGACCAAGATCACCTCAAGTCTAAGTGCTTCCGCACCTCAACCTATAGGGAAAGCTACCCAAAGATATTGCCTATACGTTACCTACGTCCAGTGGGAATGGATGAATCTCAGCGTCTGGTTGTCACTTTTAGACCCAAAAACCTTACCACGTGTTAGAAGACAACATGAAGGTCTGTGATCATCTGCTACTTAGGCCTTACCCCCTTCACTAGTTTCTCTCCATGTACCCGATTTGTCACTGGATGATGTAGGATTTTAAGCTCCCTAAAAGACAAATTTCTATTTTTAATATGAAAAACAACCACAATGGCTAATGTGTTGGCTATCGCCATGGTCCTAGCCTAAACTATAAATTATCTTGTGACCCCTTCAGGGAATTTAGTGTGTTCAAGTTAAGATGTTTTTAGAGACAATTTGCTTCATTTAGGGTGTGCAACAAAATATAAGCTCAAAATAATTCGTAGAAATATTCTGGAAAGAGGATACCCTTTATACAAAGTTTAAGTGAGCTCAGTGTGTGGGGTGAATGTGTGTGAAAGTGAAATTGTGAGCATACAAAGTGTGAATTGATGTGGATATGTGGTGATCCTTTACAATTCCCTTTATTAAACTATGCGATGTTTGTTCGTTGCAAGAAAAGAAATGATATGTGGATGATGGGCCACTTACTTCTTTCCTAATTATATTATGTGAGAAAATGTTTCGTGTAAAATTTCAAAGTAAAATATAAACAATTACTCTACTTTTAATGGTTAGTAAAACAAATTGGTTAGTAGTGATGGTGTGTACAAGGTGAATTTATGCACATACGAAGTGTTTGAATTGCAAGTATGTGGATATATGGTTCATGATCCTTTAATACAATTCCCCTAATTACACTATATGATGTTTGTTCCTTGCAAGAAAAGAAATGATGTGTGGATGATGGACCACTTACTTCTTCCTAATTATACTATGTGAGCATATATTTGAGTGCAAAATTTCAAAGTAAAATATAAGCCTCAATTACTCTACTTGTAATTGTTAGTAAAGAAAATTGGTTAGTAGTGATGGTGTGTGCAAGGTGAATCTAGTGCACATACAAAGTGTTTGAATTGCAAGTATGTCTGAAATATGTATTATATAGTTATAATGTGTGGTTAAATATATTTCTATAAATGGTTAATAAAATACAATATTGTCAATTTAAAAAAAATAATTTGACATACCATAAGAATATTGCCTCCATTTACTAAGTGAAGCATTTGACCTTTTTTAGATTTAGTTCTTCTTAGCAACATATTTTTGTTTCTTCAAGAGATAATATAAATTATAAACTAAAAGTGATTTCTACAACAAAATCTATATCTATAAATTCATATAAATTTAATCAATTATAAGATAAATTGTCACTGCAAAACCATACAATACATAAATACACACTCCATGATACAATAAAGAACCTATTCAACTAATTTTAAGTATGTTAATATTTGAAAGCCTACTATACAAAATCAAATTAGTTGGCAAAAAATTTCTTCATTAGAAGCACCATATCATTTAATGTTTTAAAATGTGTAGCTAAAATTACCATAAAGCAATAGTAAGAAGAACTTTCTTAAGGAAGAACTTGTCATAACTATAGAGAATTTCACAATTTCAAATAAAAAGTGGAAGAAATGTGGGATGAGAAGGACAATGAAATTGTTGATAAGGAAACAAAAAGAAATAAAGAGATAAGGGTTTTAGTGGATTTAGAGAACAAGGGAGATGCTTCCAGGTCTTATCAACAATGAATGTACATTGTTATCATTTGTGGTGAAGAGGGGCACAAATGATTTGAGTGTTTTTTTTGGGAGAATGTACATGGAAACTTTAGCACAACAATCAAGTAGGGCACAAGGAGGGGTAAGAGAATTTGAAAAACTACATGTTTCTACAAGGAAGGTCTTTATTATGCACATGCAAAGATGGATATCCAATGACTTTTATGTTTTCAATTATTTTCATCAAATCTTGACAAAGTTTAAATATTTAAAGAACTCCTGTTTTTACTTTTGAACCATATTTTGAAATATATTTCATGATTACATGTTGAGAAACAACTAGATGAATTTAACTGACATTAGATTGCCACAATCTAATTAACATTGTAAACATTTCTAGCATTTCATCAATATATGCATGCTAATTTATTTCTTTTGTATTTATTATTTATGAATTTAATATTGATTAATCACATGAGTCTTCCATGGAGCATTATAGTTATATGCAATAATACACTTCTTTTTGTGCAAGCATGAATCTACACTACACTTTGTATGTCTTTAAAAATTTGTTCTTTTTAAAAAAATATCATAACCTTCATGTGAGAATTGAAAGAAGAAACTTGTGAAGAATTCAAAGGTAGGGACCATCATTTAGGTTTCAAAGAACCATTAAATGTTATATATGATAATGAATGTTATGAAAGTTTAATGTTGTTAAATATATGTTTAAAAAAGAATGTCTTCTTTGTTCATGCACATTGGAAGTAGGGGTATTCTTGCTCCTTCTAGATTTTGACACAGTTTCTCTCTTTTAACTCCTACTTGGGATATCAAACATTAATCAAATTAATGTCTATAGGTTTTACAACACCTATGTGACAACCATTTTTGCTAATCTCTTTTGTAAATAAATTGATATAAATCGTAATTCATGTAAATAATATATGGAAATTATGTTCCAATGGTTTTCTTTGGTTAAATCACATCCTTAGTTTTTGTGGGTTATCTTAAACCATTACAATTCCAAGGTGGTTCATAATTTGTATGAATTCAAGTGGTTTCAAAAAATTCAATAAACCACGGTTTCAAGTAGTTTTCAATAATTTGCATGGTTTCAAGTGACTTTCAATAATTTACATGGTTTCAAGTGGTTTTCAATAATTTGCATGGTTTCAAGTGAATTTCAATAATTTACATGGTTTCAAGTGGTTTTCAATAATTTGCATGGTTTCAAGTTGTTTTCTTTAGTTGTTGTTACATCTCATTTTTTAACTGCATGGTATTACTTTCAATGCTGAATTTATCTTAGTTTTATTGTTTCATTCTCCATTTTTTTTTGGTTTTCAATCATATTTCCTAATGCGTACAATATGAAGCAAGTAATATGAGAAGTGAGACAATTTGAATTACCTATATTTGCATGAATTTCTTGAATTGCATGATCTTCTTGTTCTCTCTATGTCTGACGTCTTTTTCTCATCATTTCTCTAGATTTCGAGTGTATTTCCTTTGTAAATGGAAATTTCTTTCATTTTCTAGATCCAAATATCCAATTTCCCATGTTTTTTGTGAATCCTTTTGTAATTTTCATGCTCTGGTATTTCTCTATGAATGAATGTTTGTTATTTTTTTTTTCTACAATCAAATTTAGACACTAATTTATTTGTTGACAACAGAGGCTCGATTGAGCCCTTGAGCCGTATCGTTTACCGTTATTAACATTAACAAAAGTTGGTAAGGGGGTTGGCAGGTTAGACTTTTTAATGGCTCAATCGAGCCTCTGGTTAACCACTTATACAGTTCGTTCAAGGGTTACTTTAACACTCGATCAAGCTATTAATTGAATTTGAAATTTAGGCACTCGACCGAGCGCTTTAAGCACTCATCGAGCCTCTGAGTCCTAAAATGCACAATTTCAACACCCCTTCTGCAAAATTTTCTGCAACACCATTTACGGCTAAATTTGTCCTTAGATGGTGGAGTTGATCACATTGGATCTTTGAAGGAATCCTCTAACCAATGGCATATGAGTTTGAAATTTTCGAATTCATATGATATTTTTCATCTAATTTCTTTTAAACATATTGCTCGAATTTTTTTTGAATTTTTTTAACGAGGTTTAATAAAAATCAATATCGTAAAATATACACAACAAAAATTTTTCAAAAAATACCACTATATTCGTTTACGAGTCCTCTTCAAAAGGGTACTTTTGGTTTTTCAATTTATTTAAATAGTTGAAAAATACCTTACGTAAACTCATGTGCACAAAATGCAATTGAAATATTATTTTTCCAACTTTGAAAAATAATGAAAAATATATTTTTGCATAAAAAATAATTAATATGAAAACTTAGCTATCTCCGTGTAGATCATGCTCATATATATATATTTTAAAATTACACATTTTAGACTAAGTTATGTTACACACACACACCTCTTAAGATGTGTTAAAATTTGCAAGTACAAGCATTTCATTTAATGGAAAATTGGAATATTACACAACACTAAATATTTTTGTAAAAATATCATTAGGACAACAACATAATTCTCCACAATTTTTCTTTTTTACTTTGAATCAAAATTCATAGTGCTTATATGAATTTTGAGGGCTTTAATTCGATAAAAAAGGAAAAGCTTGAAATTTCATAGCCACATTTGGGCCAAAAGTGTAACTCATCTTCATGCTTTAAAAAAAAAGATAAAAACAAATACATGTGACGTTCAACATCTAGAAAGATTAAATAAAGTATTTAATAGAGTAAGCTTGGATGCAAATGTAATAAAATTCAAATGCTAAAAATAATGCATTCAACATCCAAACATTTTGGATTTCCAAATGCTAAGCTATGAGCTTGCTCCTAAACCTAAATGTATTTAAAAAATACCGGAGGTTTATTAAAACAAAATTGCATTTAAAACTTAAGTTTTAATTAACTTAAATAATAAATTGACATCTAGATGTTGACTAGAAGAAGCATCTTGAGAGGTCATCCAAATCCAGAAATGTTTATTACTTTGCACCCTGAAATGTATCAGGATGGTCCCAAGGTACTAGATAACCAAACATCAAAGAATCCAAAACATTGAAAGTATTTGCATTATGCTAATTCCCAAATCCAAATATGTTTATTTTTTTTGAGCCACATGACCCAATATAATATAATTTATTTAAAACCACACTCTTTATGTTTATCATTTACTTTTCCAAAAAAGGTCATCTGAACATCTAGAGATGAACAATAGGAATTGAATAAGGATTATCCTAGATGTTGAATGTCACACAAGTTTGAAAAAATTTGAGACATACAACTCTAGATATCCATGATATGGATGAGTTGTTTAACCATATAAACCACCCTATCCTGGATGCAGATGAAATATTTTTAGCCTTACTTCATATGTCAGAGACATAGAAATTTGAAACATTGGTTTTATTTATTATTTTCTAATTATATTTTCATGATTGAAACTCATGAAGCTAGATTTATTTATCTCTTTATAAAAATGAAAATAAAATCTAAACAAGGGGAGCTGCAAAGCAGCTAGTCCCTTCCTAGGGCTTGACGAAATCTATCAGACTAGTGTCACCATAATCCAAAGATGTAGATTCGGAGTTTAGTTCAAGGGAGGAAGAGCTAGATCACAAGTAGAAAACCCTCGATAAAACCTTCACATACAACAAAAACTCTGGCGACATATACTGTCCCACCAGTAGTGTAAGCCCCCTGCACAACATCAAAATATCCAACAAGCAAGATGCACTGTCAACATATATTATCCCACCAACAATGTAAGCCCTCTGCGCAACATCAAAATAGCTAGCAAACAAGAATACTCTAGGCGTGTAAACTGACATTATATATTATATTATCCATAGTTAGCCTATTTTTCTTTTTCTTAATCGCCTATTATGAACCTAGCTTTTTTGAAATGACGTATGTAATGCACTATCCTCCCATCTAGCTAGTGACATCACTATCTACCACCAACAATCTAGTTGAGCCTCGCTTTTTTGAAATGACGTATGTAATGCATTATTCTCCCATCTAGCCAGTGGCATCACTATATATCGCCAACAATCTAGCTCGGTAGCAAGCAACAAGGTGCTCAACATCGAAGCAATTGAATCAATCCATCAAATCATAGAGAATCTTCATGAAATTACAATATGAAGTAATAGAAAATTCTTTTGAGTACTCCAGATGAGTGATTACATCCATGATTTCGACAAGCAGCTTCAAGTGATTTCTTCGACCAGCTTCAATATCTTTCTGTCTAACATGTAGCCACCACAGGTTCTAGATTCATGGGTTTTCCAATCCCAAGCGAGCAAGTAACATAAAGGCGTTCAATTTCTGAAAAGGAAATATTTTGAAATAAGAAATTGCTTAAAGTACCTGAAAATATTAATACCCTAAAAAAATGAGTACCCATTAGTCTATCCAAGTATTCAAGCTCGAGTATCAAAGTGAAGTTCCCAACCCGGTAAGCCCAACTGATCCCGCTTAGTATCAAGTCCAAGTATTAAAGCTTAGTATCCAAGCCCAACTGATGATCCCAACCGAGGCAAGTTGAGTAAGCGACTTGCCACATGGATCTTGCATGCATTTCATGTGTACATCTACCTTTCTGAAATACATCACAACTTTCTTAACGTGTTCGAAAGCTTCTTTAACTTCTTACCACAAGGATGGAAGGATAGATGGATTTATTTCTTAGTCCAAGATCGAGCGAGGGTTACTGCAGATAGAAGGAAGGTACAACCAAGATCCAAAGATGTCAGCGTGCCAGCGAGGGAGGGATTTAAGGGTTAGTCTAGATAGACAACAAGCAAGGACATAAGGTTTTGTATAGAAAAATTGATTTATTACATGGATGGAGGGATGACTCATGCTGATAGTATTGTTAGCATACAATAGGAACTATTCTTGGTGTTAATCGTCTACCCGAGAAACACGAACCAACCCAGCTAAGACTATGCACGAACTAGTACAATCAAATAGGTAGAGTTGCAAGAGCGGGAGATGGGAAGCTTTGATTATGAAACAGGAATTCCAGCATTCTGGTCACACCCCACCCACTTGGTCTGAGCTACTTATAAAGCTCTGGGTATTATTTGGTTTTATGTTCAACCTGTTTTGTTCACTCATTTCTTATTCTGGGCTCTGCAACAAAAAAAACAATAGCACCACAGTAAACAACATTGGGTTAATTTCTCATCTATTGTTCCTGCTCTATTTAATCTGTATTGTTCCTTCTTTATTTATAATCTCTACTGTCACTAGAGCTCATTCCATATAGAAATATTTATGATTTTGCATTTCATCAGATGGAGAACCATAATGTCATGGATTTGCTTCTCCTACTGGTAATGTTATCACCATATTTTGCTTCTTGCTATGTAGTTTCATCATCTTCTGAAACACCCTCTATTTCACCCAAACCGCTAAGCCCGAAACCATCCCCGAAGCCATCCCCTTGCTCTAAACCAAGCAAGAATCACTCTGCTTCCTCTTCTCTTGCTCCCAATCCTCCCTCCACACAACAACATCATCATCATCCTAGTTTTGGTGGTCGGTTTGCTGCCCTCTCCCCTACTTCTGCCCCTGCCAAAGCATCATCTCATGAACCAGTAAAAAATGGGACTTTGGATCCTTCCCAGGTAAAAGCATTTCAGTCACTAGAAGTCATAGTGGGCACCAATTCTTGCAACATAGATGTACAAAAACTCTTGATCTGTGATGGGCATGGCCCCTCAGGCATCTCATTTCACTGCAGCTGCAGTACTGTTCGTCCAATGCTCTATTATCCAAGGCCTCCCTAGGAAGCATGAAGAGTTATATAACCCAATGATCTAGCAACACCAACATAAGTAGAACTACTACCCATTCAAGGGTTCAGGGAGGTCGAGTAAATACAGTTCTAGATGCGGAGCTCCTTCAAAGTAGAGGTTAATTGTAACACTAGCAAAATCAGTAGATCCAACCAAATAGCCCAGAGGCATCATAAGCAGAGGTAGTAGAAGATAATCATCTGCATAAGCTGGTAGCTATTGCATGCTCTCCACGACAGTCTCGCCACCTACATTTTCATGCAAACCACTTGTCTGACAACAATATATCACAAAAATATATCATTTGTCTCCACAAAATGATATGAGATATCAGTGAACATTATCCCAAACATTAAATGTCTGGGAATTAATGTTAGCATTAAGCTAACACTGTGCTTGTTGCGCTTGTCTAACGGTGATCATAAACAAATAAATAATTATAACTTAATGTTTTTGCCTCCCTGCCTCGAGAAGAGGCCAAATAAGACAGTAAATGATTATATGACTAAAAAATTTGATTATACCAAATTAACCAGCCCTAATAAACAACTCAAAAACAATTCAACTAATACTAACCACCTCATTTCCTATTACTATAGTCCCATGCCTTTGCCAGATGGCAGGGACTAATAAGAATAATAAAACCTCAATAAAATCAAATAATTGAAAAAAGTGAAATTGACCATAACACATTAATTATAAAGATAATTAGTAAGGAACCCATTATTTTATCAAAAAATTAATGGGGGATTTTACATAGGTATAACAATATGCGAAGGGTTCTTAGAATGTACAAACTTATAATATGTATAATTATATATAAAATGAATTTTGAGATGATTAAAGTTTTATGAGGACATGGTTTTCTTCGAGAAATAAGCTATAGTGTTGGTCTCTATAATTGTAACGGTAAGAGATTTAAGTCTAAAATTTATCAAATTTACATCTAGGATAAAAATATTCTTCAACGTGGAAAAATATGGAAATTTGGTTTGGGAGCTTCCATGTGAATCCATTTGAAAGGATGACTAGTTGATGGTAGGTAGTTAGAAATTTGTAGATACCCTTAGAAGCTAAGGAGAATATTTGTGTCCTTAAAAATAATCTAGCCAAGTATTTATCCTTTTGAACTTGGATTCAACCATGGAGAAGGTTGAGATTCATTTGAATTTTTTTAGTGAAATTATCAAATTTTGGGAAATCAAGGATTAAAGCTTTAACCATAGCCTTGGTCATATGGGTTAACAAGGTTGTGACCATGGGATTAACTAAAAATGGGATAAGGGTTGGGGTCTAGCGATTGGTGGATGTTTTGGATAAATTATATCCAAAAAATTGGATATTTGGACATATATAACTTTTAGTAATAATGAAAAAAATGACACATAGAGAACTATTATGAAATACAAAAAGTTGGAGTTATCAAGATGTTCCATATATCCATGCATCTAGAAAATTTTAAACATGAATTTAAATAAAAACTCGAATGCTAGAGGACCTGATGCGTGGAACCTTATATGATAGAACCTAGAACCATATGTAACCATGACAAGATTACATACTCAAGCATTTAGAACTTTGTTGAATGTGCAAAGGTGTGGATTATCTAAATGTTATGGATATTTAGGCATTTGAGAAAAATTAAAATGGAGTTAAAAAAAATCATGAATCTAGATGCCAAGTGACCGGAACATGTGGAAAATTCATGGAATCCCATTATGATAAACCCTCATCCGAGCAGGAAGTGAAGGGGTGGTCACATGACATGTTGATGTTTCATTGCTGATGTGGAAGGAGGACATGGAAATGGGGACAAGTAAAGATGACATGGCATGCTAACATAATATGTTAATGTGGAATGATGGTTAACAGAGATAATGCAACTTCCAATGTGGTTGTTTACATAAAGGATAATGTGGAGATAAGGAGTCTGGGATTTAGAACTTTTGGAAAATGAGATTTTTAGGATTTCTTAAGTATTATGATATAGATATCTATAAATCTAAATAACTACATGCTAATTAGGGTGATGATGTGACCATGGAGGAGTGACAACAATGCAATGGAAGGATAAGTGGTTTCCACCATGGAGTCCTTTGAGTGGGTGATTTGGCAATCCATATATCTATATTTTTAATATAATTTCCTTCTTGGGGGTTACTTGGATAAGAAAATTCCAAATATCCAAAATTAGCATATCCATATTTGCCACTTCCATTTAAATCATGTTATGGATTTTTCTAGAATGTGGATTTTCCAAATATATAGAAATATGGATATCCAAAGGTATAACCATTTTCCATTTTATAAAATGGAATTATTTGTATTTCTCAACACCATATGTGATTAGGGTGTACGATGTGTCTAGCTTGCAAATGTGGCCCTATGTGGTGGTGACAGATAGGAAAAGGACTACCACATTATAACTATGTGTTATATTAGTGATGTGGCATACCATGGGGATAACACGTGGTTGGTGGGAAACCATGTCTTAGTGGTACAAATTGCTAACATGGTAGTAAGAGAGGTAAGATTTTGAAGGGCCATAAATTTCTATCCAAAGATCAAAATTTGATGAAATTGATATAATTGGAAATTATTGAAGAGAAAAAGATGATGGTGGCATCGAAAATGATATTTGAGATCGTTAACAAAAGATTATTTTTTTCTATACCCGCCTCCATAAAGTGACCCTTGGGTCGGGTATGTTACACTTTCAAGCATCCTCCAAGTTAGAAGAGATCTTGGTATTAAAGTCATTGCTTTAATTCATCCTAATGCAAGTGAGATAACATTCAATTGCAACTCTTTCAAGTGGAAGCGTTCAACCTTCTATATTTACTATTTTTAAGGTTTTCTTACGATTAGTTGATATATTTAGTTTCTCCTTTTAGGTTTGGTTTGTGAATTATTATTTATACTTTGGTTTTTCTGAGATTCATTAGTTTTCTTTTTATGATATCATTGCATGACATTGTTGGTTTGTACATAACATTTTCAGGTGCCTTGTTGATTGTAGGTGTTACAATATTTTAACCTCATCTTTCCTATTTGGAATCTCTTTAAATTATCACGTGTTCCATCCTAAAGGAAGATTATTCTATCTACGCCTTGAGTTTAAAGTTATTTCATATACGATAAAGGATATTGATTTTGTACATCAACACTAGGGGGGATTAGGAATTTGGAAAACATTTGAATATTTAGAAATTTAGTTTCCCTATAGTCTCAAGATATAGTTTTGAGGGAATATTGTTGTCAACTTGTTTCCTCATAATGGAACCTAGACATTTAATAGAATTTAGAATAAATTTAAGGAATTGTGAGGATATAACGCAAGGAAACATGACCTCAATATTTTCTCAAATATCAAGTTTTAGGGATTTTGAGTAGCAATGCATGACTCTATTTTAAAAACTTATGAATACACTTTTATAGTTAAAGTAATAGTTAGTTATCTTGGATATAGAGTGTAATCAATCATATGGTAGAAATAATTAACAAATAAGCTCTTTCAGTGGCATCAAATAAATGGGACTTCATGCAAGGGAACATTGAGGAAGAAAACATAATAACACACATACTAAAGCCATGGACATCACAAAACAATATCTAGCTTACAACATTGTTGGGGTTGATAAAGTAGCAAGTCATCACCCTTTCCTTTAGTTTATGTTTCATAAAGTAATCAACATAATAGAAGTCTCTTTTAAGATCTATAGTAGTAGATACCTTTTGAAAGTTTTGTGAAAGTATGCTAGACATTTGTTTGTAATTTCTTCGATAGACTTGTTCATTGGGAATTAGATAGACACTTAGAATGTAATTAAAATGTTGCAACTTCTTCTCCAACTGTTTTTATAATACAAATTTTCTAGTTATTTTTAAAAAAATTACCAAATCAACCAAACCTCACTTCACAAGGTTTCTCACCTTTCTCTCCATCACCAACCACTCTTCATTTTCATGCCAGTAGGTATGGTTCTAGATGCCAAAATCCACATATCCGTTTCTAAAATAAGATGCTTCATCTTGAGGTTCTGTTGCTCAAAGTTAGTACCATTAAACATTGTTGGGTCCCTATAATACTAGTGATTACCCCATTACTATTGTAGTTATACCCCTTATTAATATTGTTGTGCCCCTATTGCCCCCATATTGTTATTACTATGCCCCATAGAATCCCTCTATTGTTATTTTTGTGGCTTTATATTATTATTGTTAGGTCGGCTGGGTTATATTGTGACTCCTTAGACTCCTATATATAGAAAGGAGGTTTTGTCATTTGAATCATCCAAGAATGTTCATTTATGTAATGTTAAAAGGAGGTTTCCCCCTCGAAGAGGGAATTATAAGCGTGATCTATCTTTTCTATTGAATCAGTTACCGGGGAACCACAGTGATGAACATTTTATGCCACGTCAATCCAACTGGGATCCATTCAAGTTATTAAAAAGATTATGATCAGGGACTGCAAAAATTGGCTGAAATCTGTTGAGGGTCAACTCGTGTATCACCTTCAAGAATATTATGAGAGATCTGGCTGGGGCAATGGATCACCCCTTTCGCCAATCGATGCCAACCTTTACATGGAATACTTTGAAAAGAAAGCCCTTGAATCATACCCTTTAAAACCAGCTTGGTGGAAGCGATTTGTCGATGATACCAATATAAAATGGACTCGTGGCAAAGCAGAACTTGACAAGTTTTTCATGCACCTAAATTCTATCTCTCTAGAAATAAAATTTACTATGGAACTTGAAGAAAACATGAGCATCCCATTTTTAGATGTTCTCATCATCAGAAAAGAGGATGGCTCTTTAGGGCATAAGGTGTTCAGGAAGTCAACCCACACAGAAAGTTACCTCCATGCTGATTCCCACCATCACCCGGATCAGAAGTTTGGTGTCCTAAACACTCTTGCTATCAGAGCACTTCGAATTTCTGACTCTGAGCATCTAAATGAAGAAAATAAGCATTTAGTTTCAACCTTTAAGAGTATAGGCTACAAATAACAAGAAATTAAAAGAGCCATAGAGAAAGCTGAGAGAAGGTTGTTATATCAAGAACCTAAGGCTCAAGACCAACCTCAGTGTGGTAAGGTTTTTCTACCTTATATCCATGGAGTTACAGACAAAATCGCTAAAATCCTAAAGAAGGAAAACATAAGCATGCATTTCTCAGCACCTGGAACGATTAGGCAAGGTATGAGGTCTGTAAAAGATGATATTGACAAACATCAGCTTAAAGAAGTCTACAAAATAGATTGTTCATGTGGAAAAAGCTACATTGGTGAAACAGGTCGCTCCCTACAGACGAGGCTCAAGGAGCATGGCGCCGATATTAGGAATGAAAGATCTCATACTTCAGCCTTGACAGAGCACTCCTCAAAAACAAAACACCATATCTGCTTGGAAAGCGCCTCAATTATCGCAAGGGAGGAGTAGCATCATAGACGGAAGATCAGAGAAGCACTCGAAATTATCAAACATCCTCATAATCTGAACAGAGACAATGGCATGGAGATTAGCAGGAGCTGGCTTCCCTTGATAAGGGAAATCAGGATCGCCAACACATCCCAGGTATAGCATATCTTTTTCATTATCTTTTAATAAATAATAATTATATAAAATAATAAACAAATAAATAAATATATTAAAAATAAACATAATAATTAATAAAAATCTTATAAAAAAATTACTATTTTATTATTGATATTAATCATTAATGATGTCGTAATATTAATTAATATTAATTATCAAGTATTAATATTAACTACTGTTCATTAATTATTAAGTAATTAATTAAGTAATATTAATATTTACTATCCATTATCATTAATAATATTGATTTATTAATATTAACATTATTAACATTTATTAAATTATAGCTTAAAAATAATTAATTTATATAGCAATTAATTAATATATTATTTATTATTAATATTAACTGTTGTTAATTAATTATTAAGTGATTACTAATTTAATATATTAACAATATTAATTAAGTATTATTAATTTTTAACATTATGAATATCTATTAACATTATTAACTTTGATTTATTAACATTTATTTTTAGATTAATTAGCTTAGTATATTAATTGACATTAATAATTAATTAATATATTAATTATTATTATTATCTAATAAAAAAAAAAAAATTTAAATCAAAGAATTTGTTAATTTATTAATACAATTTTATTATTTCTCTATCTTTAAATACTAAATTATATATAAATATAAATAAACAGTTCTCAACAAAACCATAAATAAACAAATAAATAAATCAAATAAAATAAATTAAAAATTATTATATTAACATATATTAAATATTTAATCATTATTATATTCACTCACCTGTAAAAATTAATATATAAAACTCAGCAATAAAATAAATAAATGATTGAATGAATAATTAATTAATAAATAAAATAAACATTCAGCCGGCATTCTGATAATCCTAAAAATTTATTATCCGCATTATTATTTATTTCCTTCTAAGCAGCTCTTCTTTTATCATCATTCATAAGTCCTGATGATGGATCCCAGTTGGGATTTGAAACGTTGGCATAAAAATGTTCATACTGTGGATTCTCAGGTAACTGATTCAAAAAAAAATAAAAATTGTGAAATGTCCAGAAACAGAAGATTACTAAATAAAGCGAATTAAGGAAATGCAAAGGAAATCAAACCACACATGACTGCAATTGTAAAATAGTGATACAAGAAGCAAGTGGATCCACTAGGGCCGGGCCCTTGGCCACCAGTGAAGCACTGCTGCATTTACTCCAGGATCAGATAATGGAACAGCAACTAAGTTATATATTAATCATATATGACAAAGTTTACAGCTATCGCTCCTTAGAGAGAGTCGAGCATCAAAGTTGAAATTACAACAGTAATTCTGAAAAATCAATTCCTCTCTGTCTTACAGTCACTACCTCATTTATAATGGGCAGGCAGATACATCAAGGTTATAGATAACTTTTAAAGTAGCGATCCCTCAGGATCAAAAGATCGTGAGGGCTTTGCTTAATCTTCCATTTTCAGTTGTCTTCTTGTGCAGACACTATGTTTTCTCCTTTTTTTCTTGAACTGTGTGCTCTAGTCTTGTTCTCCTTGTCTAGATACGGTTTCCTAGTGGAGGAACAACAGTTGCCTTGCTTTTGTCTTTACCTCCCAAATAGCGATTTTACAAATATTTCCTTTTCTGTATAATAAAACACAATAATTGATTAATTCGTATTAACCACTCTTTTCCCATTTCAACTGTAATCATTTATCATATTGGCAGTTTTTAGAATAAAAAGAATTATGTTTAAAGGAAAGATAAAGAAATAGATGGCAGAAACATACCTTTTCCATTACTCAACAATCGCCTTACCACCCAAAGGTTGAATCGATAGTGATAGATAGTTCCTAGAAGCTTCAGCATCTAGGATTCCAAGTTTTTGAGGATCCCATAGAGTAAGAATCCCACCCACCGATTTATCTTCTTTAACCTCTAGATACTCATACTTGATTGATCTGATATTCACCCTATGAGTGCCATCAGTTAAAGATTTAATAAACTAAAGGTATTACAGACTCATGTGCTGGTGTGTGTGTTCTGGGTTATTGAAACAATGGATTGATCAGATTGCCAATACACAGAAAATGAAATGGAAAGACAGCAGAAAAATATAGCAAGCAACACAAAGACACAAACAATTTTTATAAGGAGTTCACCCTATTCTCCAAGGCTACGTCTCTGGTCCAGCTTTAGTGGTGGACTTGTTTTATTATGTCTTTCAGCAGAGAGATTACAATACAGGGACTCAATATGAGTTCTCCTGAAGCAGATTTTGCTTAGCAGGGTGGTTCTTGGATTCCCCAAGCCACTCAGAGTACATAGACTCTTCTTGTTCCTGCCAGCTCTGTGACCCTTGGTCTACAGTGGAAAGAGCCAAATGTGATGCTCAGTCTGGACAGATTCCTCTATGGGAAGGCTTAAATCTTCAAGCTCTCTGGTGCTCAACGCTACCTATGGTTAGCTCAACCCTCTGTCTCTTCTGCTTGGTTTTACTATTCTCTGTGTCTAGTCCTCCTCTCTGGGTTCACTATTCACTCTCTCTCTTGGTCACTTGGATTCTCCTCAATTCGGATTTCCAATCTGACTCTTACTAGTTTGACTATCTTTGTTCATGGCTTTAGCCATTCGATCCGTATGCTTGTTTGGTTCCTCTTCCGTCTATGTCGATTCACTTCTGCAGCTGTGCTTGGAGTTCCCTGTGTTTGGCATCATCATGAACGCTCAGGGAGTGGCCACTTGTCCTCCTCTAAATGGTGCCAGCATGCTTTGTCGGTTCGTTTCTTCAGTTACGCCATGGATGTGTTCTTCCTCCATCGTGGCAGTCAAACGGATTCCAAATCCCTTTAGAACGAGGCTTAGTTCCCTGTCGATTCTACTTCTTTCCATCGGGCGTAATCTCAGTCATCTGATCTGGGCCCTCCGACCGATAGCGCGTGATCAACGATGGTTTTCTCTCACCTATGCCTACCACACATCGATCGGTGTATGGAATCGCTCCGCTCCTGTCCAAAACCTCTTACTATTCAAGGGCACCCCGATCAAAACCACCGATTTCCAGAGTGCGGGTCCCACCTTTGTACTTTAGCACTTTTACCTTTTCTCACTCGCAGTCCTCTAGTTCCCCCACGTGACCGGGTGTTCGAGTTTTCCCATTTTGGCCCTGTTCGCTTAGTGATGCACGATCAGAACATCGAAAACCTCACCCTTTCTCCATTCCAGGGCTCCTAAGGGCTACTTTGGCCTCCTGCGTGGTCTCCATTGGCCTCGGTCAACACGCTTTGACCGAGGTCCTCCTCATTCCACGTTACCTACCATGGTCACTGGTTCAAGGTGTTTTTGATACTGTTTTGGATTTCCTTAGCGATCTTTTCGACTTGATTCAGTCATGGTTCTCGATTATCGTTCTATGGATCCAATTCGGATCACGACCTTCCTACTGAAAAAGCTTTTGGACCACCAAAAGTTGGTTTTCAAGCATTGACTAAGTGAGGATATCGTTTCTTCACTTGTCTAGTCTCAATCCACTTTGCGTTGCTCGGCTTTGAACCTTTGAGCCCAATCTTGAGGTACTAAACTTCTCCCCTGCGCGTTTTCCTCACCTTCCTATCCAGCACTATGTCTTCTTGCAACTCATTGAGGTATTCAGGTAGCAGGTCATCAATAGAAGGTAATTGACTTTGCTCTTCAGGGTCCTCAATCATTGAAGGTTCAAACAATCTCAAACAATCTGCATTTACGACTGAGTAGATGTACATGTAAGCTGGTAGATCAAGGCGAAATGCATTTTCACCAATCTTCTCAAGTATCCTGAAAGGTCCATACCTGATAGGCTTTAGCTTTTTACCTTCACCTTGCATCCTGTCCTTGCTGATATACAGCCAGACTTGGTCTCTAACTTGAAAACTATGCTTCATCCGATGCTTATCATGCCTAGCCTTATACTTGGCCTGGCTCATTTCTAGTTGTTCCTGTACTATCTGATGGATCTGTTCAATGAACTTGTTCGCCTTATCCACATCACTGTCCATCAACCATGGTATATTTACCAAAGAAAAAATCCAAAGGGGGCCTTGGTGTGAAACCAAAGCAGATCTCAAAGGAGATCTCTGTGTAGAAGAGTGTTTGGATCTGTTGTAAGCATGTTTCACATAACACAAGTGTTCATCCCAAAGTTTAGGATGTTTACTGCAATATCCTCTCAGTAACTAGATCACAGTCCTGTTTACTACTTCTGTTTGACCATCTGTTTGTGGATGAAAAGTTGTGCTTTTCTTTAACTTGGTGTCCATCAGTTCCCACAGACTAGACCAAAACTTCCCCATAAATCGGGTGCCTCTATCAGATACAATGGAAGTGGGTAATCCGAAATGAACTCATACATGTTCAAAGAACAATTTTGTAGTCTGTTCAACTGTGACCTGTTTATTACAAGGTATCAAAATGCACATTTTGCTGAACCTATCCACAACAACGTATAGATAATCATGACCTTTCCTAGATTTAGGCAATCCTCCTACAAAATCCATGGAAACACTCTCCCATGGGTGAGAAGGAACTGGAAAGGGAGTGTACAAGCCTAGTTTTCTATTGCTGGGCTTGCTTTTAGCACACATGGCACACCCTCTTAAATATCTAGAAACTGTCTCATTCATTTTCAGCCAATACCAGAATCTTTGCAGCTGTGCAACTGTTTTGCTTACTCCAAAGTGACCTAATATCAGAGAAGTGTGTGCTTCCCTAATTATCTTTATCCTCTCAGTTTGTGGAATGCAAAGTTTCCCACAATGGTATAAGATTCGGTCCTTTATATGATAGTCCAATTCTTCTACTCTTTTGCCTTGACTCAAAGTTGCATATACATCTTTAAAGTCCATATCCTGAGCATATTGTTCTATGTAGCTTTCATGTAGTACAGAATTATGCTTAAGTATGGTAGATGCATTTATAATGGGTCTAGATAACATGTCTGCAACCTTGTTATGTATGCCCTTTTTATATCTGATAACTAAGTGAAACTGTTGTAGAAAACCCATCCACCTGTAATGTCTTGATTGTTGCAACTTAGTTTGGGAGTGTAGATATTGGAGTGGCTGGTGATCAGTATGTATTACTGTCTCTTTGCCCATTAAGTAATGTTTCTATTTTTTCACACTTTGAACTAATGCATACAATTCTTTATCATATGTAGGATAGTTAACTACTGCAGGATTAAAAGTCTCAGAATGATAGCATATGGGTTTGTCGTGCTGTGTCAACACTGCTCCCATGGCATAGTCACTGGCATCAGTTTGGATCTCAAATGGTCTTTGTAAATCTGGCAGTGCTAGTACAGGTGCTATACTAATTCTTTCTTTCAAGGTGTCGAAGGCTTTCTGATGTTTGCCTCCCCATTGAAACACCTTATTCAATCCTTTTAAAGCATGTAAGGGAGCTGCAATCGAGGAGAAGTTGGAAATGAACTTCCTCCAATATTGTGCTGCTCCTAAGAAGCTTATCACTTCTGTAGCAGACCTGGGTTTAGGCCAGTTCACAATGACTGCCACTTTAGAGGGATCTATTTTTAATTCACCTCCCCCTACTATATGACCCAAGTAGTTTAGAGATGTT
>APFE030840527.1:8312-69996 GCA_000404065.3 Pinus taeda | reverse complement strand
ACGACCCAAATCATATTCGGTGTGAAGATATGTATATTGCTGAAGGGTTAAGGTTATCGACCTTGGTCGAGTTCTGCAAGAACCCTCTAAGTGCTGAATACCTAGGCTCATAAAAGATTTGAACCCTTAAATAATAGAACAAATATAGCAGTGTATCAAGTCTGGCACATTTAGAATCATATACGGAAAATAAAAACAACGATTTGTTTCATGCAGATCTTAAAATATTCTCATATTTTAAAACAAACTTAATCAATATGTATATACAATAAAGCTTAATAATAGTTTGGTCATAACAACCAATAAATTACAGTATATGTTTAAATACCAAATCATCATTCGGTCCCCATTGAATACGAGAGTCAAACCAAAATACAAGTCTAAGCATCGGTCATGGCGACCCTATCTTGAACTAAAACAGATAGCTAAAACCATCGAGTAGAGGTATTATGGCCGTACGGACCAATTCCATCTTAATACAATTTCAAGATCTCTGATCAGAGGAGAAGCTTAAAAACTCGAAGCAAAAGGAGTTCTTGGTGCAGTCCACTGGGATAAAAGATGACACAACAGTACTTACAAGGTCGAAGCCCGAGAAGGTCATGCCGCAAGGTCAAATCGAAACCATCGAAACATTACTCGTTCAAAAGAACAATTAAATGAGAACCATTTCTAGTTTAAGGAATCCAGAATTAAAAACAAATGGCAAAAAGAGATCTTACATGAGCGGAGACCTGCACTCCCAAGTGCTGTGACCAAATTCAGTAGAATAGCTTACAACCCTTAAAAAATATTCGGGAAAAGGAAATCAACTTAACCATGAATGGATGAGATTGCTACCTTCCACCTATAGGAGAAGCTGTATTGCTCCATCTCGAGGTCGCACATATTTGACAAGAAAACTCATTTAGTATCAATAACCCCTCCACAAGAGAGACAGTGAGGAAACCCTATCTCATCCACTAAAACATTAAGTTAAGGACGATCAACAAAACACCCAAACGTTGGTAATCTGTTGCCCTTACTTGGTGGAGAAGCATGTAGCCATGGCAGGATAGGAACGATAGACCTCGAACCAGAACTAACAGTCTACCATCAAGGCTGTAGAGCAGAAGCACCATGAAGCAAAAGTAGGAACAAATGTATGTTCCCTCATAGCCATAGGATCTTAACCCTATCCATCATCCTTAGACAACCAGGATCGTGGATCATCCAGGATCCAATGACGAAGATTGCACCAAATGCATAATCTGCAGACTCCTCTGAGTGGCCAAGTTAATGCAGAGTTATGAAGCCAACTATGGAAGGGATGGCAAGGAGAGCGAAGGACCTCGAGGTTCTTCCACTTTAATGAGGTGGATTTCCTTGAGGCAAGGACCAGGAAAGCAAATTAATTGCAATTATCCGCATGAAATATCCTTGTAATTTTTGAATGTTATGGGTACTGTAAATGCCCATTGGTAATAGTCAATTAATTTCTATAGCTCAACTCTCTTATTTATGTAATGGTTAATTTTTTTTTTACATATGGATGTTACAAATGGTATCAGAGTCTAGGCTCATAAAGTAAGACTTTTGGGTTATTTTACTACAATTCATTAAGTCTTTTATCTATGTGTAATCATGCAATAAACAAATTACACAAACTGAGTTTGGATGTATATGAACACAAAGAGAGAGAAGAAAAGATATAAGTCAGCACCAAGACAAAAAAATACGGAGAATCCCCTGACTCGTAAGCCAACCATAAACACCTTATGTGGAGACAAACCCAAAACTATGGGTACAATTGGGAGAGGAATCGTGACAAGCCAACACTGCTCTGTTGGAAACTGTACAACAACTATGAGCAGAAATCATGAACTTGAGGAAGGAAAATGAGCAACTAAGGCAAGAACATGAGAATATCCTTAAAAGTCTGTCCAATCGACAAAATCAACATGCTCCCGACCCCATAATAGAAAACAGAGAAAAGACCCCAACTACCAACAATGGAGAGGATAATGTGGAATCAATAGAAGGCCATAAAGAGGAAGAAGAACACAAAGTGGTGAGTTCAAAAGAATCAAACCATCGCTATTTGAAGGGGAATCTAAAGAAGAAGTGGAAGCCTAGCTTATCAACATGGGTAAATATCTTCAGATTTATGAGTATACTATAAAACTTAAAGCTCGACTAGAAGTTTACCAATTATGGGGGAAGGCCGCCCTTTGGTGGGAAGAAATTGGAACTGTGAGGAAAATAGATGAGGAGCAAGTAACATTGTAGGAATTTCAGAAACATTTTAAAGATAAATACCTAACTAAACATTACTACGACAAAAAAGGAAAGGAGTTCCATGAGTTAAGACTGGGAGCCTTAACCATGGACAAGTATGTGAAGCAGTTTACTTCCATGTTATGGTACATTCCATATATGCAACAAGAAAAATCTAAAACCCATCGGTTCATTAACACCTTGCCAAATTTCATTAAGGAAAAAATATAGTTTTATTATCCTAAAACAATGGATGATGTTGTATGTAAAGCTTGCATCTGTTATCAGCAGATGAGGCAGAAAAATGAAGGACCTGAGGGCGCCATTGGCAAGAAAATAAGGAACGTACCACCAAACAGATAACCAAAAGTCATAAATGACAGAAGTAATCAAAAAAGGACTTTTGGAAAATTTGTAATAAACATGCCCAGAACTCAGACTTACACTGACAATAGACAGCTGGAAGGAGTTAGAAAAACTATTACAGATCAGCCCCAAAAGTTGCCACTGCAATGTTGGGGATGTGGGGAAGCACATTATTACAAGAATTTCCCACACAATGCTCAAACTCAAAAACTATCAAACATGCAAGAAGCATTTATAGTGGGAGATATCACAAGAAGCACGCTTAGAATCAATGCTTCCTTAGATGATCATCACGTAGAATATCAACGCACTATGATCGAATGTGAAGGTGTGATTGTTGATCAACATTTTTCTGTTTTATTTGATCCAAGCACTAGCTTAAGCTACATTAGTCCTAATGTGGTAGAAAAATGTAAGCTACAAAACAATAAATTTAAGAAACGTTGGCTAGTTCAACTAGCCACTGAGACAAAAAGAAAGGTGTCTGCAAAAATAGAAAACTACCCTATAACAGTTTAAGGACAACCGATTCACGTTGACTTGAACATCCTTCCCTTCGGTTAGTATGATGTATTGATAGGAATGGACTGGTTGGAGAGTCAATTGTCTCTAGTGGATTGTAAAGAAAAATGAGTTAGTTATCTTACCGAGTCAGGGCAGTGAAACAAAATTCGAGGAATCAAGAGGAATGTTAAACTACGTCCTATTATAGCAAACCAGCTTGGAATATGCATAAGGAAGAGTTTCCAGATTTATGTTGTCCAAGTAGGGTACAACAATGATAGGAATAATATGACCTCCTTAGAGAGAATTCCTCTAATTCAAGAATTTTTGGATGTATTCCATGAATCCATTCCTCGGTTGCCATCAAAGCAGGACATCGATTTTATCATTGAGTTAGTGCCTGAGGTAGCTCCTGTTTCTAAAGCCCCTTACTGTATGAGCATTCATGAATTAACAAAATTGAAAATGTAGCTTCAAGAACTGTTAGATAAATGTTATATTGCCCTAGTGTGTCCCCTTGGGGAGCCCCTATACTATTCATACAGAAAAATCATGGTACATTAAGATTATAAATCGATTACCATTAGCTAAACAATTTGACCATAAAAAAAAAGTATCCTTTACCTCGTATAAATTACCTATTCAATCAAGTACAAGGAGCTAGTGTAATATCCAAAATTGACTTAAGGTTTGGCTACCATTAAATCAAAATAAACAATGAAGACATCTGCAAAACCGCATTTCGAACACGTTATGGACACTACGAGTTTGTGGTACTGCCTTTCGGCCTTATCAATGCACTGGCCACTTTCATGAGTTGATTCATGGCATTTTCCAGCCATTTGTTAATAAAGTTTTACTAATTGTTATTCATAATATGTTGATCTATTCAAAAAGTAAGGATGAAAATGAGCAACGTTTGAGAACAATATTGTAGATTTTGCGAGATAACCAGTTCTACGTAAAATTCAGTAAGTGCAATTTCTACAAGGATCAAATCGAGTACTTAGGCCATGTAATAGCCGGAAATGGTATAGCAGTGGATCCAAAAAAGATCAGAACTATCATGGAATGGACCACAGCGAAAAACGTTGCTCACGTAAGATAATTTTTGGGCCTAGGAGGTTATTATCGTCGGTTTATCAAAGGCTTCTCAAAAATAGCTTTTCCAATGACTTCACTGCAGAAAAAGGGGTGTGCTTTCCACTGGACAGTGGAACGCTAGCAAAGTTTTGAATGACAAAAGAAACTTCTCACAACCGCCTCGGTGCTAAAAGTAGTAGATCTGAAAAAGTATTTTTTAGTATGTACAGATGTGAGTAAGGAGGGTGTCGGTGGAGTATTAACTTAGGAAGGAAAATTCATAGCCTGTTAATCACACAAGCTAAAGGAGTAAGAACAACATTACTCATGATCTGGAGCTAATCGTAACAGTGCATGCATTAAAAGTGTGGTGACACTACCTTCTAGGGAGGAAATTTCTATTATTAACTGACCACAGTAGTCTTACAAATTTCTTTAACCAATCCAATTTAAATGCTCGGCAGGCCAGATGGACCGCATTCTTGACCGAGTTTGACTTTGACATGAAACACCTCACAGGAAAATAAAACCTGGTAGTAGACACTTTAAGCTGAAATGTACATTGCATTTATGAAGTACAATTCAGTCAAGCACAATATAACATGCCAAAGGTTGTCCAAGAGGCCTCCTTGAGAGACTGGAATATACATTCTTATGGAAACAAGCTTCGGACACTTAGGAAAGAGGGAGGTAGTCAAAGTATGGAATTAGCCCCGATAAAATATTAACATTCAGAAATTTGATTTATATTCCCAACCAAAAGTCCATTAATTAATTGTTATTAGATGATTTTCATAGAAAACCTTACGCAGCTCATCCAGGATACCAGAAATTGTTCTCTACTATCAAGGAATGTTATTTATGGCCCGGTATAAGAAAATATGTGGCAGAATACTTGTCCAAATCTTTAGAGTGACAATTGGTAAAGGTAGAACACCAACATCCTGTCGGTTTATTACAAACCTTGACCATTCCTGAATGAAAATGGGAGACAATCACTTTGGACTGCATTACAGGATTACCTCATACCAAAAACCAACATGACTCAAGCATGGTTGTGGTGGAAAAGTTGAGAAAAACTACTCATTTCATTCCCGTAAAATCCACTTATAAAATGGTGGAGATTGCAGACATATTTATGAGGAATATCTTCTCAATACACGGGATACCTCGAGTAGTGATCTCCTATACAGCTGTAAAATTTACATCCGCATTTTGGGAAACCCTCTTCGCAGGATTAAGCACTCAAATTCAATTCATCACTACCTACCATCCACAAACAGACGACTAGATAGAACAACTGAACCAAATATTGGAAGACATTCTGAGAGTGTATGTAATGCAACAACCCAAGAAATGGGAGGATTACCTCCACTTGGTGGAGTTTGCCTACAATAATGGACATCATGAATCATTAGGTATGAGCCCTTTTGAAGTTCTATATGGATGAAAGTGTCAGGTACCCACAGACTGGAATAGTCCAGATAAAAAATTAGCATTGGGTCCTGATATGTTAGCAGAAATGGAGGTGACCACGAAGAAGGTTTGCCAAAATTTAAATGTTTCTCAAGATAGGCAGAAGGTGTATACAGATAAGAAAAGAACCCATAAAGAATTCTAGTTAGGAGATCATGCATATTTGAAAGTTAAGCCCTGAAAAAGCACATTGCAATGGAAGGATTGTGCAAAATTTGCACCACAGTATTGTGCACCTTTTCAGATTCTTGAGCGAATCAGACCCATGGCGTACAAACTAGCACTCCCAAGTGACATCTGAGTCCATAATGTCTTCTATGCATCCTTATTAAAAAAATATGTATATGACTCTAGACATAATATTAACTCGGAAAGCATTCAAGTAACGATAGAACGAAATATAACTATTAGTAATTATGGTTTATAAAAAAAAAATTGACAAAAGGTTATGAATGTATAGGTAGAACTCGAGGGAGAAGTTCTGGTAGAGCCTCTTCATATCCTAGATCGGAGAGAAACCACCCTGTGGAGGCGAGCCATGACCCAGGTCAAAGTGCAGTGGAAGCACTTTGGCCTAGATGAGGCGACCTGGGAAGAAGAGGAAGCCACACAGAAAGTCTATCGTACACTGTTCACTTAAAGAAAGAACACGAGGGATGACTTTCCTCTCAAGGGGAGGGAGTTTTAACACCCAATGACGCACCGACAACTGTTGTTATCAAGTTTTATCACCATTTCTTCGCAAACTAGTCTTCAATTTTATTGCTAAAACAGTAAAAAATGTAGGAACACACTTCTTCATAAAAAAATGTGCAAAAACGCAGAAAATTTGTCATTTGTGAAATTGAGAATTAAATTAAACTTTAATTGATCCAAATAGATTGTAGATTACTTATGGAGCTTCATCAATATCTTAAAGACCTTCAGACCCCTTATTTTCTTTATTTTCATTAAAGCACCACCTTTTCACAAGGAACACAATAAATCTCATGAAATATAAATGCAACAGGTGTCCCACTAACATCCAAAGCACCTCAGGTGGATGGATAATGAACCGTATGAGTTTTTTGAATAAAATAACATGTCTTTACAACCTTTCATGCAGTCAAGAACTTTGTTTGAGTGAAATTATGACTTTTCAAATTTAGAAATGTCTAAGCGCAACACAATGGAGAAGCATGGTAACAACCTTACATGTTTGTTGCTTGCAAATGGTGACAAAGATATGACGTACAATTTTATTTGACTATGTAATCAATTGAAAAGACACCACTAACTTGTCCCAAAGATGAAAAACCAAACCCATTATTATCTTTATCCATGACTTGGATGACACATTAACCATAGACTTACTAAAGCTAGAATTTTTATGAAATCAATGATTTGATATATTCCATCACTCAAAAACTTTAATATATCCTAACCTAAATTGACACTAAATACTTGATCTCACACACTTCACAAAAATTGATGACTTGATCTCTTTGAGATCATAGCAACATTTTTACAAATTGGAAAAATTGATCAAAAATCTAAACATGACTTTGATTACTATAGCATAGGACTCTAACACAACTATTGACCAAATTTGAAGAAAGAGTTAGGAGAGTTTGTAGATAGATGCTTGGATATTATTCATCTCCATATGGCATGTTCAAATGTTCTATTTTCTAGACACAAAACCAATTAATAATAAAATAATTTTTTACAAAATATTATAAATTAATAATACAAAATAAACGTTTTATCATATTATTATTTTTTTTTATTCGCTTAAAAAATATAATATTATAGTTTTAATATTATAATGGATATTAACATTTTTTAAACATAATAATATAATATTAATTTTAATATTAATAATATAAATTTAGGTTTGCATATTCGTTCTTAAGATATTATTAATAGCCAATTCGGATAAAATATTTTAAAGTAATTTGAAGTGAAATTTGGATGACCTTACAGTGTGGCATGTTAAATCAATGCCACAAGACGCAAATCGGCCGCATGTGAAAGTCATGCATAAAGTACAGCAGAATTGGCCGAATAATTTATAGCACTATTTTAAGCGTTGGGGCGCAAATTAAAAAAATGTTTTATTAATATCATATTTGTACTTTTTTTAATTAAATAATAAAATGAAAATATATATAGTGGGTAAAGTTCATATATTGATTTTAAAATAAATATTTATAATAATATTCTAAATAATAATTTAAAAAAATTATATTAAATTTTTTAACCAATTAAAATTAAAAAAATTTTATTGATCTATATTTTTTAAATAATATTAAACTAAAAGTAATAATAATTTAAAACAAAATATTCAAAATAAAATAATAACTCTAGGATAGGTATTGTTTTGAATAAAAATTTTAAATTGAATGAACCAATTATAATTAATGTAAATTAAATAAATTAATGAAATAATCTAAATTAAATTAAATAAAGTAATGTGAATTAAATAATAATTTTAAATTAAGAAATAAAAATAAAAAATTTAATAATCAAATATATTGTAATTATAATCAAATAATGTAACACCCACTAACATATCCACAATTGTTGTTATCAAGTTTTATTTATCATTTTTATTTTATTTTAGTTTATTTTGAATTGTTAAAAATGCTTAGGGTGAAAAGCCATAAGAAAAGTTGTTAAATATTAATTAAAAGATTCTAATTCAGTTGCGAATGGAACTAGAAAATCAGTTTTATGAACTACTGAAAAATAGTTACAGATAGTTCTTTCACTTTCTGCCTTAAAGAGGGGAAAAGAAAGGAACTAGTGGGGCTTGGAAAGGGGGAGAAAAAAATTGTACTGTGAGAAATTTTATTCCGAGAGCTGAGCAAGTTAGCCAGTGGGAAGGAATTGAGGTACGCGACTTGAGACTAGATTAGTTTCCTGATGCCCAAGGTACCAAAATTGTCTGTCCTTGACAGAAGTGGAAGAGCTCATAGGGGGATTCTCGACATAATTATGAGATCTGAGGTCAGGTGACGAGACCTTCTAAATCAAAGGAATGTAGGCTTGAATCATATTCATTCAAATAGCCAAATAGGTACTTATCCTTGTGTTAACATCAATTTATTACTTTAGGGAAGTAATTAGTGTTTAGTGTCATAAAAGAAATTTAGATTAGTAACTTAGAATGTTGTTGTATTATAGAAATGAAATCTTTAATAAGTTCTATGCAAAAATGTAACACACAGTTGCAAGAACATACAGGAGGGAACACATATTGTTGCTTTTATAATGATATTGTTTACGGAAAGAATTCTAATATACTCCCAAAGGAATCATGAATTGAACGATCAAGTATTGATACAGAGATCTATCACTCGAGTCTAGACTTCTCATACTTAACAGGCCTCTAACTCAACCGTAAACATTTACACTGCATATTAAAACTATGTACCCACATATACTAATAGAATTCTAGAAATCACAACAGCAATCATTGTACATTTATAACAAGAAAATCATGTATGTAATGACCCAAATCATATTCGGTGTGAAGATATGTATATTGCTGAAGGGTTAGGGTTATCAACCTTGGTGGAGTTCTGCAATAACACTCCAAGAGCTGAATACCCAGGCTCATAAAAGATTCAAACCCTTAAAGCATAGAACATAGATAGAAGCGTATCAAGTCTGGCACATTTAGAATCATATACAGAAAATAAAAACAACGATTCCTTTCATGTAAATCTTAAAATATTCTCAGCTTTTAAAACAAACTTAATCAATATGTATATACAATAAAGCTTCGTAATAGTTTGGGTCATAACAACCAATAAATTAAACTATATGTTTAAATGCCAAATCACCATTCAGTCCCCATTGAATACAATAGTCAAACCAAAATACAAGTCTAAACATCAGTCATGCTGACCCTATATTTAACTAAAACATATAGCTAAAACCATCGAGCAGAGGTATTATGGCCATAAGGCCCAATTCCATCTTAATACAATTTCAAGCTCTCTAATCATGGGAGAATCTTAAAAACTCAAAGCAAAAGGAGTTCTCGGCATAATCCACCTGGAGAAAAGATGAAACAGTAGTACTTAAAATGTTGAAGCCCGAGAAGGTCATTCTGCAAGGTCAAAACGAAACCATCGAGACATTCCTTGTTCAAAAGAACAATTAAATAAGAACCATTTCTAGTTTAAGGAATCCAAAATTAAAAACAAATGACAAAAAGAGATAGTATATAAGCGGAGACCTGCACTCCCAAGGGCTACGACCAAATTGAGTAGAGTAGGTTAAAACCCTTAAAAAATATTCAGGAAAAGGAAATCAACTTAACCATGAATGGATGAGATTGCTACCTTCCACCCACACGTGAAGCCGTATTGCTCCATCTAGAGGTCACACATATTTGAAAAGAAAACCCATTCAATATCAATAACCCCTCCGCAAGAGAGATAGTGAGGAAACCCCATCTCATCTGCTAAAACAGTAAGGAAAGGATGATCAAAAAACACTCAAACATTGGTAATGACTTGCTCTTACCTAGTGGAGAAGCATGTAGCCATGGCAGGATAGGAACGATGGACCCCAAACCAGAACTAGCAGTCTGCCATCAGGGCCGCAGAGTAGAAGCACCATGAAACAAAATTAGGAACAAATGAACATTCCCTCACAGCCATAGGATCTTAACCCTATCTGTCAACCTCAAGCAGCAAGGACCGTGGATCATCCAGGATCCAATGACAAAGATCACACCAAATGTGCAATCTCCAAACTCCTCTGAGTGGCCAAGTTAATGTAGAGATATGAAGCCAACTATGGAAGGGATGGCGAGGACATCGAAGGACCTCAGGGTTCTCCCGCTTTATTGAGGTGGATTTCCTTGAAGCAAGGACCAGGCAAGAAAATTAATTTTCATTCTTTATCAGAGTTACGTGGAGTCCAACAAGGATTGGGTGCTACATTATCCACATGAAATAGCCCTGTAATTTGTGAAGGTTATGGGTACTGTAAATGCCCATTGGTAATAGTAAATTAATTTCTATAGCCCAACACTATTATTTACGTAATGGTTAATTTTTTATATATATATGGATGTTACAAATGGTATCAGAGCCGAGGCTCATATGTTAAGACTTCTGGGTTATTTTAGTACAATTCATTAAGTCTTGTATCTATGTGTAATCATGCAATAAACAAATTACATAAATTGAGTTTGGATGTATATGAACACAAAGAGAGGGAAGAAAAAATATATAATTTAGCACCAACACAAAAAATAAGGAGAAGCCCCAAAACAGTAAGCCAACCATAAACACCTTATGTGGAGAAAAACCCAGAACTATGGGTACAATTGGGAGAGGAATCACGACAAGCCAACGCTGTTATGCTCGAAGATGTGGAACATTTACGAGTAGAAATCATGAACTTGAGGAAGGAAAACGAGCGACTAAGGCAAGAACATGAGAAGATCCTTAAAAGTTTGTCTAATCGACAAAATCAACATGCTCCTGACCCCATAACAGAAAACAGAGAAAAGACCCCAGCTACCAACATTAGAGAGGATAATGCGGAATCAGCAGAAGGCCATAAAGAGGAAGAAGAAGGGAATTCAGATAATGTGTCAGATCAAAGGAGGACAAAAAGGCAGAGGACAAAATGATGAGTTTAAAAAAATCAAACCAACGCTATTTGAAGGGGAATCTGAAGAAGCGGGAGCTTGGTTGATCAACATGGGTAAATATCTTCAGAGTTATGAGTATACTGTAAAACTTAAAGCTTTACTAGTAGTTTACCAATTATGGCGGAAGGCCACCCTTTGGTGGGAAGAAACTGAAACTGTGAGGAAGATAGATGAGGAGGAAGTAACATGGTAGGAATTTTAGAAACATTTTAAAGATAAATACCTAACTAAACATTACTATGACGTAAAATAAACATTACTATGACGTAAAAGCAAAGGAGTTCCATGAGCTAAGACTGGGAGCCTTAACCATGGATGAGTATGTGAAGCGGTTTACTTCCCTGTTATGGTACATTCCATATATGCAAGAAGAAAAAGCTAAAATTCATCGGTTCACTAACACCTTGCCAAATTTCATGAAGGAAAAATTATAATTTTATTATCCTAAAACAATAGATGATGTTGTACGTAAAGCTTGCATCTGTTATCAGCAGATGAGGAAGAAAAATGAAGGACCTAAGGGAGCCATTGGTAAGAAAATAAGGAATGTACCACCAAATAGACAACCAAAATTCATAAATGGCAGAAATAATCAACAAAGGACATTTTGAAAATTTGCAAGAAATATGCCCAAAACTTAGACTTATACTGAGAATAGATAGCTAGAAGGAGTTAGCAAAACTATTACAGACCAGCCACAAAAGTTGCCACTGCAATGTTGGGGATGTGGGGAAGCACATTATTACAAGAATTGCCGACACAATGCTCAAACTGAACAACTGTCAAACATGCAAGAAGCATCTATAATGGGATATATCGCAAGAAGCATGTCTAGAATCAATGCTGCCATGGACGATCATCAAGCGAAATGTCAGCCCAGTATGATCGAATGTGAAGGTATAATTGATGATCAATATGTTTATGTTTTATTTATCTAGGCACTAGCTTAAGCTACATTAGTCCTAATATGGTAGAAAAATGTAAGCTACAAAGCAGTAAATTTAAGAAGCCTTGGCTAGTTCAACTAGCCACCGGGACAAAAAGGAAGGTGTCTGCAAAAACAGAAAATTTCCCTATAACATTTTAAGGACAACCGATTCACGTTGACTTGAACACCCTTCCCTTCGGTTCGTATGATGTATTGATAGGAATGGACTGGTTGGAGAGTTGTTGGTCTCTAGTGGATTGCAAAGAAAAATGACTTAGTTATCTTACCGAGTCAGTGCAGTGAAATGAAATTCAAGGAATAAATAAGAATGTTAAACTATGCCCTATTACAGCCAACCAACTTGGAAGATGCATAAGGAAGAGCTTTCAGATTTATGTTATCCAAGAAAGGTACAACAATGATAGGAATAATATGACCTCCTTAGGGAGAATTCCTGTAATTCAAGAATTTGTGGATGTACTCCATGAATCCATTCCTGGGTTGCCATTAAAGCACGACATCGATTTTACCATTGATTTAGTGTTTGGGGTAGCTCCTATTTCTAAAGCCCCTTACTACATGAGAATTATTGAATTAAAAAAATTGAAAATGCAGCTTCAAGAACTGTTAGATAAATGCTACATTCGCCCTAGTGTGTCCCCTTGGGGAGCCCATGTACTATTCGTACAGAAAAAGGACGGGACATTAAGATTATGCATCGATTAACATCAGTTAAACAATCTAACCATCAAAAATAAATATCCTTTACCTCGTATAAATGATATATTCGATCAAGTACTAGGAGCTAGCGTATTATCCAAAATCGACTTAAGGTTTGGCTATGATTAAATCAGAATAAAGGATGAAGACATTTGCAAAACCGCATTTTGAACTCGTTATGGACACTATGAGTTTGCTTTACTGCCTTTTTTCCTTACCAATGCTTCGGCCACTTTCATGAGCCTGTTGCATGGCATTTCCCAGCCATTTCTTAGTAAATTTTTACTTCTTGTTATTGATAATATCCTGATCTATTCAAGAAGTAAGGAGGAACATGAGAAACATTTGAGAACAGTATAGTAGATTCTGTGAGATAACCAACCATACGCAAAATTTAGTAAGTGCGATTTATACAAGGATCAAATCGAGTACTTAGGCCATGTAATATTGGCAAACGGTATAGCAGTGGATCCATAAAAGATCAAAACTATCATGGAATGGACCACACCAAAAAATGTTGCTGACATAAGATTCTTTTTGGGCCTAGGAGGGTATTATCATCAGTTTATCAAAGGCTTCTCAAAAATAGCTTTTGCAATGACTTCACTGTAGAAAAAGGTGTGTGCTTTCCACTGGATAGCGGAATGCCATCAAAGTTTTGAATGACTAAAGAAACTTATCGCGACTGCCTCAGTGCTAAAAGTAGTAGATTCGAAAAAGTATTTTGTAGTATGTACAGATGTGAGTAAGGAGGGTGTCGGTGGAGTATTAACTCAGGAAGGAAAAGTCATAGCCTACTAATCACACAAACTAAAGGAGTATGAACAACATTACTCTACTTATGATCTGGAGTTGACTCCAATATTACATGCATTAAAAGTGTGGCGACACTACCTTCTAGGGAAGAAATTTCAATTATTAACTGACCACAGTAGTCTTACAAATTTCTTTAGCCAATCCAGTTTAAATGCTCGGCAGGCTAGAGGGACCACATTCTTGAGCGAGTTTGACTTTGACATGAAACACCTCAAAGAAAAATAAAACTGGGTAGCAGACACTTTAAGCCGAAAAGTACATTGCATTTATGAAGTACAATTCAGCCAAGCATAATATAACCTGCCAAAGGTTATCCGAGAGGCCTCCCCGAGAGATCGAAATATACATTCTTATGGCAGCAAGCTTCAGAAACTCAGGAAAATGGGAGGGAGTTAGAGTATGGAATTAGCCCCGATAAAATATTAACATTCAAAAATATGATTTATATTCCCGATCAAAAGTCTGTCAAGCAATTGTTATTAGATGAGTTTCGTAGAAAACCTTACGCAACTCATCCAGGATACTAGAAATTGTTTTCTACTATCAAGAAAATTTATTTATGGACCGGTCTAAAAAAATATGTGGCATAATACTTGTCCAAATGTTTTAAGTGACAATTGGTAAAGGCAGAACACCAACATCCTGTCGGTTTGTTACAACCCTTAACCATTCCTGAACGGAAATGGGAGACAATCAATTTAGACTTCATTATAGGATTACATCGTACAAAAAAAACAACATGACTCAAGCATGGTTGTGGTGGACAAGTTGAGAAACCTGCTCATTTCATTCCCGTAAAATCCACTTATAAAACGGTGGAGATTACAAACATATTAATGAGGGAAATCTTCCGACTACACGGGATACCACGAGTAGTGATATCTTATAGAGATGTAAAATTTACATCCGCATTTTCGTAAACCCTCTTCACAGGATTAAGCACTCAAATTCAATTCATCACTTCCTACCATCCACAAAAAACCAACCAGACATAACAAGTGAAACAAATATTGGAAGACATTCTGAGAGTGTTTGTAATGCAACAACCCCAGAAATGGGAGGATTACCTCCACTTGGTGGAGTTTGCCTACAATAATGGACATCATGAATCATTAGGTATGAGCCCTCTTATCACCCCAAGAAACTCTCCTAGGTTGTAGCTCAGAGATGCTCAGGAACATTACAAACTCAACATAATGTTGGAATGGATGAATGGAGGGAATAATGCTTGTTCAAGATGAATAACCACTACTACTATGCTTAACTCCAGACATGCGTGAACACCCCCAAACTACAAGGCTTTAAACCACCAATTACCCACAGTTTAAGGATTAGGTGAGTATGGAGAATACTAACCACCAGTAGATGCACAAGACCATGTGGTGGCTGGCTACAAACAATGAAAAGGTCTACAAATCTATTTCCTAATGCACAGACAGGATGATAGCTCTCTAGCATTAAGTAAAAAAGAAACCTGAATGACACATTCACTGATATATACAAGAATTTACCACAGAGGTAGGATGACAACTCCTCTAATGCTAAACTTCAAGAGTTCATGAAAACTGCAATACAGGCACAACCTAGAATAGAATAGAAGTGAACAATGAGTAATTAACAACAAAAAAAGCTTGTATTAGCTGAAAATGAAGATGAGACATTGCAAGTATCAAGGGAGTCACAGTCTCCAGAAGTTGAACCTTACATCAAAATTACAACCATCAACCCTCATTACATCTTATTTCCGGGTATATATAAAGTTTCATTATAAAGATATTCTGCTATTCTAGGCGTGGAGGGGTCATAATTGACCACCAACTGCTTTAACTGCCTGATGGAGTCTTTAGTACAATTTGCCTACTTCAGTGAACAAATCTGATCTTCTGAGGTGCTCTGCTGTCCTTCTTGGGTAGGTGGAGTATCGTATGGAAGAAGTTCCATAATTGTTGAATATTTTCACTTGCTGAGACTCTGTCCTTTTCTCCTTGGCCATATTGTTTCTTGAATGTAGTTGTTGAAGATGAATTGCGTTGGGTACTGGTAGGTGATCGCCTTCATCCTTCGGGTGCATGGGACAATCAAAGGTCACGTACTACATGGCAGGTTGACGGACTTGTTGGAGGAACAAGGTTGGCCGTCGGATTGCATAGATGGATGGCGGAGATCTCTTGGCAGGAGGTATCGGGAGGAAGTGGGAGCAGACAAACATGAGCCGTTGGATCTCGGGTGGACATATCTAACAGTCACTGAGCAGAAGAGATGTACCGAGTTTATCGGGCAGGGCTGGAGGATGAGTGGTAAGTAGTATTGCCCGCACCACTTTTGGAGGGTGAGCGGTAATTGTACGAGGGCTCGTGATCATAATCATTGAGCGACGCGTGGTAGACTGGAAGGGACAAAAAACACTTTTATTGTGAGTTAATGCGCGAGTGGTTTACGGGCATGGGGAAAGTGAACGTCGTCCGATCACGGCGGACATGATCGGACGATGGGGGTTTGAACACACAGGTTTTGTTTGATGTGACAAGGAAACGATGGATTAGGGGTTTTGCGAAGGCGCGCGGTTATATGGGTCTCAGGGTTTTAATGCCTAGAGCTTAAGAAAATCGTTTTATGTGATTTTAAAAAGAAGCAAAGCAGATGAAGAGGGGAATGGGTGAGGAATGGATAAGGGAGAGGATATCTGGTGTAGGCCTTCTTTGAGTAGGACCAAGGACCGAGCTTACTTCTGCTCCTTGAACATTAGCAACCTGTACCAGAGCTAACACTAGCTCCTTCTAGGGATGAGATCCTCCCTGTGAAGTCTCGAGAACTTCCAGATCAATGCCTTTCTTGTGAAAAACAAATTAGCAAAATTTCCTAGTGTTCCATTGGGCATGGAGTCTAATTAAGCTTACACTAAAACTGATAAAATAACATATTTACAATCTTAAGGCCCAAAGACCTTAAACAATATAAATTTTAAAAAATCGCCCATTAAATGGGCCATCAAAGACTATTTCCCCTCCCATTTTTCAGTATGAATGTAGTGTTCCCTTGAATTTGATAAATAATAAAAGGCCCTATCTAGAAAGCATCAAACTTCCAATGGTTACCTTTATTTTCTTTCAGTACATCCCACTTAAGGACCAAGTTTCTAACCTGAAAATTATATGATTTTTTCGTGCTACCAAAAACTTCCTTGATCCTCTTCTGATGTGCTGCAGACCTTTCAACTAGCTGTTCTCTAATCTGATATACCTCTGCTAAATCAATGAGCTTTTTTTCCATGCCTTCTTCCTCATTATGCTATTCTTGCAAAAACTTTGCCACAGGGAGGGTTAGCTAAATCGGGAATACAGCCTTAGTACCATATACCAGCTTGATAGGAGAATTTCCTATGGATTTCTTAATGGTTACTCTATCAGCCCACAGTGCATACTTGAGTTTAGAGTCCCAATTCTTTTTGTTTTCCTCCAGCAGCTTTTTAATTATCCTTATCTAGCTTTTGTTTGAAGATTCTGCTAGACCATTTCCTTGAGGATAATATGAGGTGGAATGAACCAGTTTAATGTCCAGTGAATTGCACATGTCCACCAATTCTTTTGCTCTGAAGGCTGCTGCAATATCTGTGACTAATTTATGTGGACAACCAAATCTAGTGAAGATATTGTCTGTCAAAAGCTTCATGACCACATGATGATCAGCCTTCCTGGTAAGGATTACTTCAATCCACTTAGTGAAGTAATCTATGGCTACTAAAATCCATCTATGTTGGCCACTGGAATGTGGATTGACCTCTCCAATGAAATCCAAGCCCCACTACTGAAAAGGGCCACTAGCATGTATAGGCTTTAAGGACAGGGACTTCAATTGCTACTTCCCTCCAAATCTCTGGCACCTGTCACAAGATTTAACAAATGAAAATACATCAGAAAATAAGGTGGGCCAATAGTATCCAACTCTGAGGATCTTGTGGGATGTAGTTTTCCAATAACGGTGTCCTCCACACATGCTGGAATGAAACTGCTGCATAACTTCTATAGATTGTTCTTTGTCCAGACATCTCAAAAGAATCCCTCTAGTAAAGTAGGTTGTCATGGATGTAATATTTTGCTGCCCTCAGCTTAGTAATTTTGGCTTGGCTTGAATTGAAACTTAGAGGAACTTTTAGCTTCAGCAAGAATTGAGCTATTGTAGAGTACCAATCACAAGAAGCTAGATTTTTTGCCAATGACTGTATTTTCCTTGGTTCATCTGTTTCTTCTTTTGTTTGATCATTTTCTGCATCTGTGCTTATGAAATTTATGTCCAATGTTCTGCAATTTTCTTCAGCCAACAGTCTGGCAAGGCCCTAACCTCTGACAAGCTTGGCGGGCTTCAGTTCTATATTAAATTCAATAAACTTTGCAATCCATTTAGCCCTTCTTTCATCAACATCAGGCTGCGTCAGGACATCTTTTATTGAAGCAGAGGGTACATAGGCAAATATCTTGGAATGCAGAATATAAACTTTGAAAGCTTTCAAAGACGTGATAAGAGCATATGCTTGTTTCTCAATAATATCATACCTCAGCTTAACATCCCTTAAGGTTTTGTTGAAGAATGCCACTGGATACTCTGAGCCTTCTTCATCTGCTTGTAATAAAACTGCTACAAGGGTGTCATTAGAGGCAAATGAAAATATGTGGAACTCCTTGCTGTAATATGGGCTGATTAAAGTAGGAGCTTCCATAATAGCTTTCTTAATGGACTCAAAGGATCTTCTTACTGAATCGGTCAATTTGATCTCTGACCCGTTTCTCAACATGGAGGTAATAGGCTTCACGAGTTTTGCAAAATTTGGGATAAACCTCCTCACAAAGTTTATTTTTCCCAGAAAGGACTGGATGTCCTTCTTTGATCTCGAAACGGACAAGGTCTGTATCGCTCTTACTCTTTCTCGGTTGATTTTGACACCTCTCTCATTTTTGTAACATGGAAATTGTTTGGTTGTTTGGTGGATGGTAGGAATTTAACCTCTAAATACTATTCTAAAATATTTTAAATGTTGATATTTATCTCAAAAGTAGTTATGCCTTTTTTTCACTTTTAGTAAAATTAATTAATTAAAAAAATGTCATATAAATATGAGTTATAGTGTTTTGAAAATGTGGTATTATTAAGTAAAGTGGGAGTGAACCTCTATGGTTAAGAATAATGTTGTGTTTTTCTAGATGTTTATGGAGTAGTCTTTAGTGCGACTTTTTGGAGGATTTTCCGGTGGGTTTTTTCGGTCAAATTTCTCTAAAATCCGGGAGCAATTTATTGAAATCGCAAGTTTGATAGGTAATTTCTGCACAATCAAAGCGTCCCAGGTGTTTTTCAGGTTCGTGAATCCAAATATGCAGTTAAAAAACTATTTTAAATAATACAAATCAAGATTTAACTTCAATTTTTTCAGCCGGATTTTGTCACCGGAATCTCTAAAAAGTCGCACTAAAGACAACTCCCATGTTTATATGTTTACCTCATATATTAGCTCTTTTTATAATTAATATAATAATAGTAGTTTAAAATTAAGTTATAATTTAGTTAATTTTAATGAATATTTTATTTGGTTAACTTATTTATTTTTTGGCAATGTGAGATGTATCATGAGGTGAGTTTTTTAATGGCTATTGATGGCTACTAGTCATTTAATTTATATAGATGCATTAGTTGTTAGGTAGATGTTAGGGGATTTAAATTTTATTTTAAAGGTAGTTTTGTGGTTTGATTTAAATTCATTAATTAAGAAAATTTCATAGGTTTTCTGGGGTTGTAGTAGTGAGCCATGAGATCAAATATCTTTATGATTAAAAAACTTATTACATGTTTTTTTTTAATATTTAAATTTTAACACATATATTGATTATTTAATTAGTTTTTATGACAATTTTTTTTAACAACATCAATTTTATCATGTACATATGTTATTTATAATTAATCATAAAATAATAATAGTCTCATTTTTTTTTTGGCAAATGTGAGATGTATTATGAGGTTAGTTTTTAAGTGGCTATCCATGCCTACTAGCCATTTAATTTATAGGGATGCATTAGTTATTAGGTAGATATTGGGTGTTTAAACTCTATGACATATTCTAAAATATTCTTACTAGTAATCACAAATCAAAGGATGATATTTATTTTAAAGGTAGTTGTATTGTTTTATTTAAATTCATTAATTAAGAAATAGTCATTATTGTTTTGGTGTTAGTAAGCCATGACATTGTGACAATGTCTACTTCATACATTTTCATTATTAAAAATCATATTATATGTTTTGTTAAATATATAAATTTGTAACACATTAATTCTTTATAGCTGACAATAAATTAATAATAATTTACAAAAAAATTATAATTTCATTAATTTTCATTGACTTTACTTTTTTTAGTTTTATAACATCATTATACTATATTACATTAACATATTTTAATTTTTATAATAATTAGTATGCTTTATAAAATACTTTTTAAGATTATATTAATTCTTATTATTAATTTTTTATAGTTTAAATAATAAAATAATTTGTCTAGTGATAAATTTAATTAGATTTATAATTTATTAGCTTTATATTATTAATATTATATTTTTTACAAATCAAATTTGGCACATCATATATATTATTATTTATTCTTTTTATAATTAATCATAAAATAATGAATAATTTAAAATAACTAGTTTTTAATTTTATTTCTATCTTTTAGGTTTTTGTTTTAATGGTATATCATGTAGTAATAAGTACACTTTCGAAAAACACATATCATTTTGAATTATAAAATGATTAGGTATGAAGAAGGGATTATCTATTTAATTATTGTCAAATGATTATGAACTACTCACTTCTGATGAATTTGAATTTAAATTTGTCACTCCAAAAATTTCATTATAATAATAATAATAATAATAATAATAATAATAATAATGATCTTGACACTATTCATATATTGTGTTAAGTCATGTTTTCTACGTTCATGAATTTGATTTTAAATTGATAACTCCCACCATCACCATTTCACTCATTCTACTCGATCATTCATTCATTAATTGGAGAAAAACTTCTATCTATTATAATAACAAATATTATTATAATTATTATTAATTTTTAAAACTTACATTTATATTTTTATAATAATTATTAATTTTTTATATTTTTCTATTTATATCATAATAATAATTTTAATATTCTAATAATTTTCATTATTATAATTATTATTATTATTAAAAAAATTCATGTAGTTGTGTTAGTTTATTAAAATATTAAAAAAAATTGGGAATTCCAAGGTAGATCATTTTAAGGAAATAATTATTAAGTGTGAAGAACCCATTATTTTCTAAATTATTTTAAAAGATGAATTAATGTGCCAGTATTGAAACAATGGTATGACTACTGAGGTAGCGTAAGTGGGTCGATGTTCCATTTCCTATAGTTGTTTACAGAGCGAGTGACTAGTTGTAATATTCCCAGACAAAAGATGGTTGTAAATATTTTATTACTATTGTAGGTTAAAAGACATTGGACATTGTGCTATTTACTATTTTTTTTTGAATTAATGGTAATTGTTAACTCTGCACTTGAGAGTTAAATCGAGTCATACTTGAAAATTGTAACTTCCCATTTGGAAGTTGTTTCTTTAATAATAAAACAGTTGCCAAAAATCTAACTGTTTTCTCCTAGCCGTAACCACCCAAGGAAAGGGGTAGGGAAAAGGAGGAGGGGACTGTGCTGTGGGGACAGACGGGAGAATATTGGAAAAATTATGCTAAGTCTGGTCAGGACCAGATAGCATTGGCACAACAGTGCAGGAAAGGTTTGCTGAAGGTTGTGACCTGTCAAACAAGCTTGGGGGGAGATTTGGTTGTGCAGAACAATCTCGCAGACAGGAGGAAGATAAGTAGAGAACAAGTGGTGACCAGGTTCTGAGTAAAGGGAAAACGAGTACTGTTCATAACCGGATACAGGTGAGTATCACTATGACAATGTTATGTTGTAGTTGCTGTATTACTGAAAGTTCTGCTAAGTAATTTGGTTAGAACTGTTAGAAGGGTTATAGCCACAAGACTTAGAATAGCCGGTTAAGTGGTAGTCTTGACTTGAGCTATGCCACTGAATCTTTGTCCTTTACACTGATTGTATAAATAGAGGAAAAGAAATGAATGGGGATCTGTTCGAGAATTATTTCACTTGTGAACCAGTAATTTACAAATAAGAGAAATGGTGCGGAACCATAATCTAACATAGGTTTACATCTGTGTTTTTCTTGTTCCTTGATTTTCTTTCTTTAAATAAAAAGGAAATGCATGTAGTCGTGGGAGTCACAGAGTACAAACCCTTTTATAGAAAGTTACAAATTGGAACCACATGAATACAGGAAATCATTGTGAATGCAGGGTTCTTGGAGGTAAAGGGACTGTGCCATAACAACATTTATACCCTTTGTATATTAGCCGAGGGTGTGATGGGTATCTGTTCCTTGACCAGAACCATAACCTACATAAATCCTGAATAATAAAAAATGGAAAACAAGAAGCACATAACATAAACACTGGTATAACCCAATTATATTCTATTCTAAGATGGACCCTGAAATATAAAGCCAAATACGCTTTGGAAGGATGGCCTCGGGATCCCGAATAGCCCTTTAAACTTCACCCAGGATAGTCGGTACTGTAGCTTTCTTTAAAGAAATGAATATATATGTAACACTGAGTTGACAAAATAGATGGAAATAATGCTCTTCAAATAATTAAGAAAAACAAAGGATTTATTTGTGTGAGAAACCTGAAAATAGGCTCGCACAAGATTCCTGTGACTCTCGCATACATATGAAATTATAGCAAGAAAATCTGACAAGAAATCTTTGTCCAATTTATGCAACTGAAAACATAGCACAGTATATGTAAACTGACAAGCAAACACAGCGTAAAAGCCTTTTGAATGAATAAAAAAATCAATGAGCTATGAACCATGATTATATTTCATATAAACAAAAAAGTTGCAACAATCCAAAGTATTTTTCACAGTTCTTAAACCCTAATAAAGGGCGGGCATAAAATGAAGATACTCGAGCATGCTTCCATTGTAACCAAGCTCAGGTCGTGAGGACCTTGAGCCCTCCATAGAAGATTAAAAGAATAATACAGATTAACAAACAATTTTAGGGATATGTCCTGTGTATCTGAGCCATATAAAACTAAAATTACATAATACAGAACCGCGAGCTCAGAGGCTCGGTTAGAATTAACTAAGGAAGGCAAGGCTATCAGCTCTGAGCTACATCCTTGTGTTGGTTGATGGATTTGTCGACCTCAACCCTGCCAAACCCCTGACAGTAACCAAGAGAAGATACCGTAAGGGGGTTTGGCCCAGAGGGCCTAAACCATCCATCAATAATCATAAGGAAAGCAAAATAGGAACTAATCCTATGCTCAAATTCTTAATAGAGTGTCAGTAGTAAACGTATGGCAGGTCGGATTGTGTGGGAAATTGAACTCACCAAATTTACCGCAATCAGAGGAAGCATGATTTAGAATCCAGGCAGCCTCACCCATGTCTCTGCAAGTTGTGTTGGAAGAAACTCCGGCACCTCAACACATAAATCACAAGAGAACGATAGAGTAGGTCGGACAATTTAATTACACATTAAAACCGAAACAGTGTAGAACATAGGAAAGATATAAAACCTCAAACAGCATAAAAACCTTACCTTAGAATAGCAGCTGAAAGGGGCATGGTTCAATCCACCTCGATGCGGTTGCAGAACAAAAGGAAACTGCCATACATTCACCTGAAAAGTTGGGTTGTGCTTGGTGCATGAGCGAGAAAGGAGCGACAGCGTTTGGAAACATCGACGAAATGATCTCTTTGGGAAAGGGATACAGTAAAAATAGTCCCACTTAGAATTGCATTCAATCACCCACCGCCAATGCGGGAGACGCCCGAGGTCATAAAGGTAATGGGTACCGAGACCTTGCCCATCATGTGACAGCGCCTTCGGGAGTAAATGTCATAGCCAAGTGTATAGCCAAGTGTATGAAAAACGAGCCATCAACATTGACCCAACAGTCAGTACACTACCATGTCAGAAATATTATTTAGTTGCTCACATAGGATAAGATGGTTTTCATAATAATCACCTTACGTTGAGGTGATATGCCGTAGTATTTCATAGGCGGAGTAAAGTGTGATAAAAAAAAAAAAAAATTATTATTACCATGGAGCTATTACAAGTAGTATCAGAGCCAAGTTCCAGAAACTGTTTCCTCTAGGAAATATATTTATATACTTACAACAATCAATAAACCTGTTTGATTATTCCCCTGATAAATTCTATTTCAGTACAGGAGTGAGACCAACAGGATGAGAAGAGAAGATAGCGCATCCCAGGGATTTGTAGCGAGTCAGGGATTTGCAGGGAACCATCCTGAGCTGTGGGTACAGCTCGGCAAAGAGACTCGCAGCGCAAACCGTGCCATTCTAGAAACTGTACAAGAATTGAAGCATGAAATGGCCAGGTTATGGGAAGAGAACGCTAGGATCATGATGCAATATGAGAGGATTATAAAGAGTCTCTTGGATAAACAAAATCAGGTACCACTGCATCCCAGTGTTGAGCAACAGGGAATATCAGGAGAATAGGATCAAAATACAGAACTTGCAGAATCGGAAGGTAGGGAGCAGGAATGGTCTCATAATGCCTCTGAACAGCAAACATCAAAAAGGCAGTGGATAGAGTTGCAAGGAGAATTCCGCAAGATTAAACTGCCACATTTTGATGGAGAACAAGAGTCAGCTGAAGCATGGTTGATCAACATGAATAAATATTTTCAACTATATGAATATGACCACAACATGAAGGCAAGGTTGGCCATTTTTTAGCTGTAAGGGAAGGCCACCTTATAGTGGAAGTGAAAATGTTCAAAGGAGTGAGAGAACAGACTATTACCTGGGAAAAATTTCAAAGGTACTTTAAGGAAAGATACTTGACATAATGCTTTTATGATGAAAAAGCTAGAGAATTCCATGATCTGCGATTAGGACAACAGACTATGGACGAGTTCATCACTCGTTTTACTTCCCTGCTCCACTATGTACCCTACATCCGGGAGGAAAAAGCTAAAGTACAGAGGTTTGTCAACAGTTTACCTTGGGGTATGAGGGAAATAATCGAATTTGATAATCCAAAAATGATGGACGAGGCCATACGTAAAGCCCGAATGTGTTACCAGCAGAGCAAGCAAAAGGGAGATGGCCTACATAAGAGATGGTTGGATGAAAAAAGTAGCAGATTCACTGGAAATACCAAAGGTAACCATGGTGGAGGTAATAGGATTTTTACCAAAGGGCAAGCCAGTATCAAAAATTCACAGAAAAATTTGCTGCGACTAAAGCCCCCCAATGAGTCTAGAACTAATGACCAAATTGGAAAAAATGAGAATGAAGGGACAGCAAGGCCGCCAATGCAATGCTAGGGCTGTGGAGGCCCCCATTATGTGAAAAATTGTCCCCAACGCAAAGGAACTAATCAGGTGTTCCAGGACTATGAAGCCTCTACAGTGGGTGATGTGGGACGAAGTCTACCGAGGATTAATGTTGCACTAGAGGATCGCCACACAGAGTACCAACCGACTATGGTGGAATTTGAAGGTATACTCTTAGACCTTGCTATCACTATTTTAATTGACCCTGGTGCAACATTAAGTTATGTTAGTCCTAAAATTGTGGAGCAGTGCAGGTTACAGCCTGTTAAATTTAAGGACCCCTGGCTGGTTCAGTTAGCTACAGGGGCAAAGAGACGGGTAAATTCCAAAGTAAAAAACTGCCCTTTAAAAATAGTAGGCCAGTTAGTTATAGCGGACTTAAATCTGCTTCCCCTTGGCTCGTATGACGTTTTAATTGGTATGGACTGGTTGGAAAAACACTGGTTTGTAATTAATTTCAAAACAAAGACTATCAACTATAACGATGAGCTGGGAATTAAGCAAGAGATGCAAGGGATCAAACGGCCAATGCAACTTCGGCCTATAACCGCCTCCCAGCTAGAAAAATGCATTAGGAAGGGATGTCGAATTTACGCTATCCAAGTGGGATATGCTAACTCAAAAGATAAAAAAGTCGCAATAGAGAATATTCCTGTGATACAAGAGTTTGCTGATGTATTTCCGGAGGAAATTCCTCGGTTACCTCCTAAGCAGGACATAGATTTTACCATCGAATTAGTGCCGGGAGCAGCCCCGGTATCTCGGGCACCCTATAGAACAAGTATACCAGAGCTGATAGAATTAAAAATGCAATTGCAGGAGCTGCTAGATAAGAATTATATCTACCCTAGTGTGTCACCTTGGGGGGCCCCGGTATTGTTCGTTAAGAAGAAAGACGGGACCCTGCGCATGTGCATAGATTATTGATAGTTAAATAAATTGACTATCAAGAATAAATATCCGCTGCCCCGTATCGATGAACTATTCGATCAGGTAAAGGGAGCAACAGTTTTCTCAAAAATTGACCTGCGGTCAGGGTATCACCAAGTCAGGATCAAAGAAGATGACATAGCTAAAACCGCTTTCAAAACACGGTATGGTCACTATGAATTTATGGTACTACCTTTTGGGTTGACCAATGCCCCTGCCACTTTTATGTGTCTAATGAATAGCGTATTCCACCAATACTTGGACAAGTTTGTGCTGATTTTCATTGACGATATCTTGATTTATTCTCGAACAATGGAGGAACATAAAGAGCACCTTAGATTGGTGCTGCAAACCCTCTGAGAACATCAATTCTACGCTAAATTCAATAAATGTGAATTTTATAAAGAACAGATACAGTATCTGGGGCATATAATCACTAAGAACGGAATTAGAGTTGACCCTGAAAAGATAAAAACAATAATGGAATGGCCGGTACCCAAAAATGTAGCGGACATTCGCTCTTTTATGGGATTAGCAGGCTATTATAGGCAATTTGTGGAAGGTTTTTCAAGGGTAGCATACCCCATTACTTCCCTGCAGAAAAAGGGAAGGGCCTTTAGGTGGGCCCCGGAATGTCAAAAGAGCTTCGAGCAACTCAAACATCTGCTCACCACATTGCCCATTTTAAGCATAGCGGACCCCAACAAAAACTATGTGGTGTGTACAGATGCGAGCAAAGAAGGAGTAGGAGGTGTGTTCTTGCAGGAAGGGAAGGAAATAGCCTATGAATCATGGAAATTGAAATAACATGAACAGAAATATTATGCTTACGATTTAGAGTTGGCAGCTGTGATTCACGCCCTGAAAATGTGGCAACATTATTTGTTGGGAAGAAAATTTGTTTTTTTAACGGATCATCATAGCCTGATTAATTATTTTAGTCAACCCACCCTGAATGCAAGACAAGCGCAGTGGGCAGATTTCCTGAGTGGTTTCGATTTTGAAATTAAGCATTTAAAAGGAAGGGAAAATAGGGTGGCGAATGCTTTAAGCAGAAAAGTACAGTGCCTATATGAAATCTCCTACAGTGAAGAGAGAAGTCCCTTCAGGGAAATTATTACAAGTGCAGCGGAACAAGAGACTAATTACTATCAAATAAAACAGCAAATACAACAACCAGCCAGCAAGGAAAAACAACCAGATTATGCCATAGACACTGCTAGATTGTTGTACTATAAACAGAGGTTGTATGTGCCTGATCAGACCCATGTTAAAAACCTAAGATTGGACGAATTTCATAAGAGTCACTATGTCGGACACCCCGGATATCAAAAGATGATTACTGCATTGCGAAAAGAATATTTTTGGCCAGGGATGAAGAAAGATGTGGCGGGTTATTTGGCAAGATGCTTGTAGTGTCAGCAAATTAAAGCAGAGCATAAGCACCCTGCAGGATTATTACAACCACTACCCATACCAGAATAGAAATGGGAAACCATATCCATGGACTTTATCACCGGTCTGCCTAAGACAAAGACAAATAACGATTCCATCATGGTAGTGGTAGACAAACTAAGCAAGTCAGCACATTTCATACCGATACAATCTACCTATAGGGCTGCGCAGATCGCACATGTGTTCATGCAGAATATATTTAAATTGCATGGGTTACCAGAGTAATAGTTTCAGACCGGGATGTGAAATTTACATCCGTCTTTGGACGACTCTGTTTGAAGAGTTGGGAACTCAGCTGAATTTTAGTACGACTTATCACCCTCAAACGGACGGGCAAACAGAATGGTTGAACCAGGTAGTAGAGGATATGTTAAGGGCATACATGATGCAGCAACCAACCAAAATTCTAATTGTTTTCTCCTAGCCGTAACGACCCAAGGAAAGGGGTAGGGAAAAGGAGGAGGGGACTATGCTGTGGGGACAGACGGGACCATATTGGCAAAAAATATGCTAAGTCTGGTCAGGACCAGATAGCATTGGCACAATAGTGTAGGAAAGGTTTGCTCAAGTTTGTGACCTAGCAGACATGCTTGGGGGGAGATTTGGTTATTGAGACCAATCTCGCAGACGAGACGAAGACAAGAAGAGAACCAGTGGTGACAAGGTTCTGAGTAAAGGGAAAACTAGTACTGTTCATAATCGGATACAGGTAAGTATCACTATGACAATCTTATGCTGTAGTTGTTGTATTACTGAAAGTTATGCTAAGTAATTTGGTTAGAACTATTAGAAGGGTTATAGCCACAACACTTAGCATAGCCAGTTAAGTGGTAGTCTTGCCTTGAGCTATGCCACTGAATCTTTGTCCTTTATGCTGATGGTATAAATAGAGGAAAAGAAATGAATGGGGATCTGTTCGAGAATTATTTCAGTTGTGAACCAGTAATTTACAAATAAGAGAAATGGTGCGGAACCGTAATCTAAGAGATGTTTACATCTGTGTTTTTCTTGTTCCTTAATTTTCTTTCTTTAAATAAAAAGGAAATGCATGTAGTCCTGGGAGTCACGAAGTACAAACCCTCCTATAGAAAGTTACAAATTGGAACCACGTGAATACAGGGAATCATTGTGAATGTAGGGTTCTTGGAGGTAAAGGGACTGTGCGACAACAACATTTATACCCCTTGTATATTAGCCGAGGGTGTGATGGGTATCTGTTCCTTGACCAGAACCAGAACCTACATAAATCCTGAATATAAAAAAAAAGGAAAACAAGAAGCACGTAACATAAACACTGGTATAACCCAATTATATTCTATTCTAAGATGGACCCTGAAATATAAAGGCAAATACGCTATAGAAGGACGGCCTCAGGATCCCGGATAGCCCTTTAAACTTCACCCAGGATAGTCGGTACTATAGCTTTCTTTAAATAAATGTATATATATGTAACACTGAGTTGACAAAATAGATGGAAATAATGCTCTTCAAATAATTAAGAAAAAGAGAGGATTTATTAGCGTGAGAAACCCGAAAACAGGCTCGCACAGGATTCCTGTGACTCTCGCATACATATGAAATTATAGCAAGAAAATCTGACAAATAACCTTTGTCCAATTTATGCAACTAAAAACATAGCACAATATATGTAAACTCACAAGCAGACACAGAGTAAAAGCCTTTTGAATGAATAAACAAATCAATGAGCTGCGAACCATGATTATATTTCATATAAACAAAAATGTTGCAACAATCCAAAGTATTTCTCAGTTCTTAAACCCTAATAAAGGGCGGGCATAAAATGAAGATACTCGAGCATGCTTCCATTGTAACCAAGCTCAGGTCGTGAGGACCCCGAGCCCTCCATAGAAGATTAAAAAAATAATACAGATTAACAAACAATTTTTGGGATATGTCCCGTGTATTTGAGCCATACAAAACTAAAATTACATAATACAGAACCGCGAGCTCAGAGGCTCGGTTAGAATTAACTAAGGAAGGCAAGGCTATCATCTCTAAGCTGCATCCTTGTGTTAGGTGACGGATTTGTCGACTTCAACCCTGCCAAACCCTTGACAGTAACCAAGAGAAGATACCATAAAGGGGTTTGGGCCAGAGGGCCTAAACCATCCATCAATAATCATAAGGAATGCAAAACAGGAACTAATCCTATGCTCAAATTCTTAATAGAGCGTCAGTAGTAAACGTATGGTGAGTCGGATTGTGTGGGAAATTGAACTCACCAGATTTACCGCAATCGGAGGAAGCATGATTTAGAATCTAGGCAGCCTCATGATTTATAATTAATTATATTATAAATTTATAATTTAATTAATTTTTATCATTTTATCTTTCTTTTTTTTAACAAAATCAAATTTATCACACATATATATTAATTCTTTATAGCTAATCATAAAATAATAATAATTTAAAATAAAGTTTTAATTTAGTTAATTTTTAGGGTTTTGTTTTAATGGTGTATCATGTAGTGATAATTACTCTTTTGAAAAACACATATCATTTTGAATTACAAAATGATTAGGTATGCAGCAGGCATTATCTATTTAATTATTTTTAATTCAAGATCAATCATTTTTTTTAATTAATTTTTTTTTATATTTTTTTTTATAGTTAATAATAAAATAGTCATAATTTAATATAAATTTACCATTTAATTAGTTTTTATGATTTTGTTTTTAACACATTCAAATTTATCTCACATATATATTAATTCTTTATAATTAATCCTAAAATAATAATATTGACTTCAAAATGTTATAAAAGGGGCTTCATTACAAATTGATAACCATTAGTTTCTTGGTCTTTCATAATCATTCATTCATAAGAAATATAGCAATAACGCTCGCCATTACAAGGGATTAGAGATGAGGTCATTTGCACCGTTTGGTTTACCTCTGATGTTACTGCTCCTCATATCTGTGGTAGGCGCGCAGTATGGACCCATATCGGGAAGCTGTGACAACGTTCAGCTCCCAAGCGGAAGTATTTACTTCGATGCCATCGGAAACCTGCTCGTAGATCTTGAACAATACACGTACCAGCCCTCGAACCAAAACCAGGACGGTTACAGCTACCACGAGACAATGCCAACTTCGATCACAGTTTATTACGCCAATGGGCAGGCAGAGTGCACTAATGACGTTAGTGACTGCAGCGACTGCCTTTCTAGCCTGGGTGGGTCCATCTGGGACTATTGCAACAATTCTATGAATGCTCAGGTAACGTACGATGGCCTGTGTTCCATTTCCTACAGTTGTAACCAGGCCGAGTGACGAGTGCAGCTTTTAGCATCGATATGTAGTATCTCTATATACCTAAATAAGACTCTCTCATCTCTCTCATCTATTTCTTTTTCGTACTACAATGTGTACTTAGTGTAGTTTTCCAAAGTAACGTTGAGTCGTTATGCTCAAATTGCTGTTGTTATTAGTGATAGAATTTTGTGTAACAGAAATCTGAATGAATCAATAAAATATTATTCTCTTGTTTTTTTTTTCTATGGTTCTTATGTTTAAGTTATATGCTTTTTGTTCTTATGTTTAAGATAGATGTATGACTTCCATATTGAGCAATCTATTTATTTTCTTGGCATATTATATGTAAGTTCCCAAACATAAAAGATCTTAATAGTTTTGGAAAATTTCAATGTTTTAGTTTGTAATCAAACAATGAACAAAAAGGATCTCAAAATGAAGTCTCTTATTTATATTAATAACTAACAAAGATATATTCCCATACAAATAAGATTAGAGCCCCTCGAGGGGTCCTCATTAAAAGACTAATCTAAGACACTGAAGTACATGTATATCAATAACTAACAAAAATACATGCCCTTACAAATAAGATTGGAGCCACTGCGAATGACATGCATAAGTGCTCATTAAAAGATTAATCTAAGACACTCAAGCACCTTTGTGAATCCTAGTTGGATCCATAGACAAATTCAAGGAGGGGTTTTAGTCTCGGGATTAAACTTAACTTACCACACCAAATTGTCAATAAACATAATACCATAGACAACTCAAAATGATCCTATAGGTTTGATGGACTCACTAGACACCTTATTTTATTGTTTTCCCTTCAAAAAACAAAACAAATACCCTGAGTAATATCTCTAAAGTTATTGGTACTAGTATCTGTGATGCGTGTGAGTATGGACCCTTATTGGGACCTATGAAAAGGTTCTAATCCCAAGCATAATCCCAAGCATAAGTCCTTACCTCAATTCTATCAAAAACATGCTGGTAGATCTTGAACAAAACAAGTACTCGTCCTCGACACTACGATCATAGTTGGGGACACACACTCCTTCGTCAAGGGGCATGGAGTGTGTGCTAATGGCGTTACCCAATATTTGAGAATGCATTTCCTTTATAGCCTAGGTAGCTCCATCGATAATTTTGCAACAAAGTTATGACTACTCACATAGTGTACATTCCCCTATGTGCCATTTCCCACCCGCCCTACTCACTAGTACAATTTTTAGTGTCGATATTATTATTATTATCCAATGTTAAGGTCACATTTAAGCACGATTGGTGTAGGAGACTCCCTTATTTGTGGGACAAGGGACCCACTTCTATGCAGGTGATATAGTATTCTATGTTGAATGGATAATTTATGTCACACTACTATAGCCAATCCTCATGATATTCTATGTTGAATTGATAATTTATGAAACACTACTATAGCCAATCATGATAGGAGATTAAACAATCCCCATTTCATTACTCCACAAGATCAACATTCATTCAACAAATTTTGTAAATATAATTATTAAATAACACTCGTTCCTCTCTCTTGTCCTAGTTAGGCCGATAGGCCTTTCCTTTGAAAGGGACCTTCGTCGTCCTTTTCGTTCTCCCGTTGATAGGTCGCGTGCACATTCAATGGTAAATTATTTACGTGTCGTGCAATTTCTGTTTAGTCTCAGCGATTTCGGAGAACAAACGATTTACGTGTCCTGCAATTTCTGTTTAGTCTCAGCGATTTCCGAGAACAAACCTACCCGCGCATTTTCAAGATATTCGTCATGGTAAGATACTCGATGCCTGGCTCGACACCTCTTTCAAGGCCCAGTGCCGTGGCAGCAAAGGGAATCCATGGCCGCCTGAGATCGCTGACTTTTTAGAAAATTCCTTGCAGGAAATGCCCAAAATACCTGAACACAGCAAGCCTCGATCAGAATCGTCCTGCGCTCTCTGTTCATTAAGCAAAACGAGAAAATTCTCGGATGTGGATATCATGCCCGAGGGATCCATGAGCATCGTGCGAGAAAGCCCTACTGCTGCCATTGTCAAATTCAAGGCCAGAAGTATCCAGCCGGCACATCACCATACCTTTGGGCATGATCTTCTTGTTGTGTCTGGGTCGAAGAGAGTGTGGAATCTCACTAAGAATCAGTGCTTCGATTTTTCTCAAGAAATCCTTCCCTCTGTAAATGTCAGTAAAGCCCAAAAACTGAAATTATTTTGTTTAAAGGCAAATACTTGCATCGTCCTGCACGAATATTTGGGTCATAGGTATTGCCACTGAACGCTGAGGTCGACTGAATTCTTGTATCTGGGTCCTTCGCATGCTTTGCTTTTTGTCAAGGCTCCTGCTGTCATTGCAAGGTCTACACCCAATTGCATCCGGCTTTGCAACTGGCTTTCTCATTTTTCTTTTATTTGCCTTTGATTAAAACAGTGATCTGTGGGGAAAATGGAGAATGGTAATGGAAGCTATGTGCCCAACAATATTCTTATTACTGGTGCTGCAGGATTCAGTGCATCTCATGTAGCCAACAGGCTGGTGAGTAAATATCCACAATACAAGATTGTGATACTGGACAAACTCGACTATTGCTCAAACTTGAAAAATATTCTGCCCTCCAGCTCTTCTCCCAAATTCAAGTTTGTGAAGGGAGATATTGGGAGTACAGACCTGGTAAATTATCTGCTGATCACAGAACAAATTGATACTGTAATGCATTTTGCAGCCCATACCCATGTGGACAATTCCATCAGGAACAACTTTGAGTTTACAAAGAACAACATCTATGGGACTCATGTCCTTCTTGAAGCCTGCAAGGTGACTGGACTGATCAGAAGATTCATTCATGTGAGCACTGATGAAGTTTATGGTGAAACAGAGACGGATGCCATTGAGGGTAATCATGAGGCCTGTCAGCTTCCACCCACCAATCCTTACTCTGCAACCAAGGCAGGAGCAGAGATGCTGGTCATGGCCTATGGAAGATCCTATGGCTTGCCTGTGATCACCACAAGAGGTAACAACGTATATGGGCCGAATCAGTTTCCTGAAAAACTCATAACCAAGTTCATTCTTCTTGCAATGCAAGGTAAGTCACTCCCCATTTATGGTGATGGATCCAATGGTAGGAGATTTTTGTACTGCGACGATGTGGCTGAGGCTTTTGAAGTTGTTCTACATAAAGGTGAAGTTGGTCACGTGTATAACATTTGGTACGCAGAAGGAGAGAAGGGTCATTGATGTGGCTAAGGATATCTGTAAGCTCTTTTTGTTGGATCCGGAGAAGTTTATAAAATCTGTAGATAATGGGCCTTTCAGTGATCAGAGATATTATTTGGGTGATAAAAACCTCAAGCATCTGGGGTGGTATGAAAGGACTAAATGGGAAGAGGGATTGAAGAAAACAGTGGATTGGTACGTTAGACACCCTGATTGGTGGGGTGATGTCTCTGGGGCTCTTTGCCTCATCCAAGGATAGTCGCAATGGCTGGAGTTGAGATGTATACAGAAGTCTGTGATCTGGTTGACATGGCATCTCCCTTGCCAAATGTCATCCCGGAGAATTGTAGGCTAGAACCCTACAAAGGCTGTATTCAGAAACCTGCCTGGAATTTCTTGATCTATGGGCGAATTTCCTTGATTGGAGGGCTTCTTGGGCAGATCTGCAAGAAGCAAGGTATACCATATGAATATGGAAATGGGGGATTGGAGAATAGAACCCAAATCCAAATGGAGATACTGAACATCAAGCCTACTCATGTTCTTAATGTTGCAGGTGTGGCAGGTAGGACTAATGTGGATTGGTGTGAACCTCACAAGCCTGAGATTATAAAAACCCACGTGGCAGCAACTCTGAATTTGGCTGATGTTTGCAAGGAGCATGGTCTATTACTGAATTTTGCAAGTGGTTGTATTTTTGAGTATGACCATGTTCATCTTGAAGGCAATGATATTGGATTTAAGGAGGAAGACAAACCCAACTTCACTGAATCCTTCTATTCAAAGACTAAGGCCATGGTAAGAATCACAATAAATCTGGAAAGATGTTGTTTCCAGCACTTTTTTACATATTTCAGAAAGAGTTGGGTCTGCTTTAATTACCATATTCAAATGAAAATGTTTCTTGTGTTAAGGTCTGGTTTCATTGCATTGCATTCACTCAATAATGAGTTGAACTCCATCCCATGATTATTGCATTGCGTTTATTCCGTAGTCACTTGAACTTCATTCCATGTTTATTGTAGTGGCATCTGGTATGATCGTTTAATCAAAAGAATTGTTTATGGTCTTATCATACCTTATTTTACATTAGATTGTTTATGTTGTAAGTATCACTAAACCAAGAGAAGTGGTTGTGTCTAAAGACATTCTTGCTTGAGATACCAAATTTACCCTAACCACCTTAACGAGTGCCAAATTTGGATAGATCTGAATCAATTTTACTTTGTTGGAAGTTTGTGAATGAGTTCATTTCTGACTCTTTAAGATGAAGTAGAGGTACCACATAGCTCAGGAAATCATTTTGTTTTTGAATTCAGGTGGAAGAGCTCCTACAAAACTACCAAAATGTTTGTACTCTTAGAATTCGAATGACCATCTCCTCAAAACTGAGTAACCTCTGCAATTTCATCACAAAGATCACTCAATATGAGAAAGTGGCAAGTATACCAAACAACATGACAGTCCTTGATGAGTTGCTTCCCATATCGATTGAGATGGCAAAAAGGAATTGCACGGGTATATGGAACTTTACAAACCCAGGTGTTGTGAGCCCTAATGAGATTTTACAGATGTACAGACAATATATTAATCCCACTTTCAAGTGGAAATACTTTACTCCTGAAGAACAGGCAAAAGTCATAGTTCCTTCACGAAGTAATAATGAACTGGATGTTACCAAGTTGAAGACAGAATTTCCAAAGCTGTGGTCAATAAAAGAATCATTATTGAAGTACATCTTTGAGCCCAACAAGAACAAGCAGCTAGCCAGTGAAGTTTAGTCCTGGTTTAAGATTGCTTGTTAAATTATGTAGACTAAACCAATGCTTAAGCCTTATTTATTTTTATCCATTTTTATCCACCAAGGGAGGAACTTAATAGGTGGGGAATTCTAAATTGGTTTTCTGGTTCTGTTTTCATTTTTTGGTTCACCAGTGGAGGAAGCTTACTTAACTAGGATATTCTTATTCTAGATAGGGTTCATTATTCTTGTAAAAGCTGCCTACATTGGATCTGCAGTGATTTATTACTCATGTATACATATATTTTTATGGAATATATTTGAAATTCAAAGGATACTACCTGATGTAGATTTTACTATAATCAACTCATAATGCAAGAGCCTCATTAAATTTTGCCAAACAAAGTATGTATTAATATATTTATGTTGATAGATTTTTATTTGGCTGATTAATTTCTCTTTTAATTTAAATCTTTATCTTATGGTTATAAATGGAAGATGTTGGCCTTCTGCACGTTATTGTTGTATCTGTGAATGGGTTTTTCTGCTTCTTGGCTTCGATCATGACTATATGGGGTGGCCTTCTGCACTGATTTCCATCTGCATTCATCATCATGAGCTAGAGTCAATGATGTGTTTTGTCTTATAAGTTGGCATGTATTCTGTTTGATCATTCTTTTGTGTCTTCGATCATGGTTTCAGTATTCCTGGATATAGTCTTAGGCTTGAACCAACATCTCTGCTAGAAAAATTCAACAATTCCAATTTAATAATCCTATCGGCCTCTCTTTGTACCTTTCGGGACAATTGCTAGTTCTACATGTATTTGACCATTAGTTCTCATTTCGTAGTCTGACAATAAGTACAATTAATAAATCCTAAAACCATTCCATAAATAACCCATAAATCACTCCATAAATCATATTTTTCCTAAATCCTAAAATCACTCCATAAATCATATTTTTCTAAATTCTAAAATTACTCAATAAATCATTTTAAATCTTTCATGTTTTTTCAAAATAGATTTATATTTACTTTATGTACAAAATATCTATCCATAACTTTTCTAAAACTCTGATTCATTAGTTCTAAAAGTGATAAAATATATTAATTTTTAGAAAATACTATTTATTTACATAGAAAAATATAAATTAATATCAATATAAAAATTAAAAAGTAATGCTTGTAATTAAAAAATATTCTACTTTTAATATCAATACAAAAATTAATAACATTTAGTTATTCAAAACCATTTATTTTAGGAGAGTTTTTATGGTAAGTTACATCGAGGATATTATGGTAAGTTATATGGGGATATTGTAATATCATTAAGTTAATTATAAACATCATTGCATGGAGTCATAATATGGATATATCAAATAAATGAAAAGATTCGTTTTGATATCTATATTCTACAATGCATTTGTCCAACATGTAAAAAAAATTGAATTGTTAATTATACACATATTTTCTTAGTCTATTAGTTTATCATCTTTTTATTATAAAGATGGTGGAGCTAAGAGATCAATATCATTATAAAATCCATTTGGACTACACATACTCTATTCACACATTATAAAACTGGTGTGACATTTATTACCGAGTAATCTTTGTGTTATTCCTATTATTCATCTTGATATGACATGTTCAAATGTTCTATTTTCTAGACACAAAACCAATTAATAATAAAATAATTTTTTTGATAATATTATTATAAAACTAATTAATAAAAAAATTTTTTATAATATTATTTCCTTTTATTTGTTAAAAAAAATGTAATATTAATAATTTTTAATATTATTAATGATATTAAGGTTTTCAACATAAATAATATCAATATTAGTTTTAATATAATAATAATAAATTATATTATTATATTAATTTGTTTATTGTCAAAATTTATTGTAGTAAATGATGGAAAATCTGCTTTATTACATACAACCACATTTCCTAATATAATTTTTTTATATCCTAAATAGTATTATAACATAATTATATCATCTTTTAATCCATGTACTTTAAATAAAGCACCATTTATATTATATATAAAAATATTTAAAATGTATTATTTTTTAGTTATAAATATACATTTTAAAAACATACTATATATATATATAATATAATTATGATTATTTATTATAAAAATAAATTTAACCACAAATTAAAATTAATAATTTCTTTCAAAAATATACTTATTTAAAAAGAAATGTAAGTTATTTTGAAAACGGATTATCCAATTTGTAGCTTGGAATTCCTTCACATCCACTCTAAAATCTAAACCTCTAGGAGTAATCATAGATTACTCCTATCTTTATGTATGACAGAGTTAAATGTTTTATTGTATGGTAAACTTTTACATGTAAAATCTAAGGCATGGATAAAGTTTTGTTGATTTATTTTTTTAAATAAACCGTTGCAATTAATTGTGAAGCAAATATGCTTTGAATATTCGTGTTATGAATTATTAACAGACACCTTTGGAATTAAAAATAATTTTAAGTTAATTGAAAGTGAAATTGGTGACCTTCAGAGTGTGGCATGTGAAAGTCAATGCCGCGAAGACCGCAGAATCGCCCGAATAATTTAGTCGCACTAAACAAAAAAATTGTTGTCAACTATGATAAGATGATATATTGATTTTAAATAAATATTTATAATAATATGTGTGTATATAATTAATAACAAACTTAGAAGAAAATTATTTAATTGATTAATATTTTTAATAATAAATTGTAATTAAAAATAATAATATATATATTTAAACTAATAATAAATAATATTTTAAACAATATTCAAAATAAAATAATAACTCTAGGCATTTTTCCATTAAATTTTTAAATTGATGAACTAATTATATAATGTAAATAAATAATTAATGAAATAATCTAAATTAAATTAATTAAAGTAATTGAATTAAATAATAATTTTTTAAATAAAAAAATTAATAATCAAATATATTGTATTTATAATCAAATAATGTAACGCCCAATAACACACTAACAATTGTTGTTATCCATTTTTATTTACCACTGTTATTTTATTTTAGTTGATTTTGAATTGTTAAAAACATTTAGGGTGAAAAGCCATAAGAAAAGTTGTTAAATATTAATTAAAAGATTCTTATTTAGTTGAGAATGGAATTAGAAAATCAATTTTATGAACTGCTAAAAAATAGTTAACAATTCTCTCACTTTCTCCCTTAAAAGGGGAAAATGAGAGGAACCAGTGGGAGTTGGAAAGTGGGAGAAAAAAATCTTATTGTGAGAAATTTTATTCCGAGAGCTCAGCAGGTTAACCAATTGGAAGGAATTGAGGTAAGCGTCTTGAGGCTAGATTAGTTTCCTGATGCCCAAGGTACTAACATTGTATGTCCTTGACATAAGTGGAAGAGCTCGGAGGGGATTTTGGACATAATTACGAGATCCGAGGTTGGGTGGTGAGACCTTCTAAATCAAAGGAATGTAGGCTCGAATCATATTCATTCAGATAGCCTAGCCAGATAGGTACTTATCATTGTGTTAACATCTATTTATTACTTTAGGGAAGTAATTAATGTTTACTGTCATGAAATAAATTTAGATTAGTAACTTAGAATGTTGTTGTAGTATAGAAATGAAATCTTTAATAAGTTATATGCAAAAATGTAACACACGGTTGCAAGAACATATAGGAGGAAACAAATATTGTTGCTTCTATGATGATATTGTTTACAAGAAGAATTCTAATTTACTTCTAGAGGAATCATGAATCTAACAGTCAAGTATTGATACAGAGAGCTATCACTCGAGTCTAGAATTCTCATACTTAACATGCCTCTAACTCAACCATAAACAATTATGCTGCATATTAAAACTATGTACCCACATATACTAATAGAATTCCAAAAATCACAACAGCAATCGTTGTACATTTATAACAAGCAAATCATGTCTGTAACGACCCAAATCATATTCGGTGTGAAGATATGTATATTGCTCAAGGGTTAGGGTTATAGGCCTTGGTCAAGTTCTGCAAGAACCCTGTAAGAGCTGAATACCTAGGCTCATAAAAGATTTGAACCCTTAAATAATAGAACAAATATAGCAGTGTATCAAGTCTGGCACATTTAGAATCATATATGGAAAAGAAAAACAACGATTCCTTTCATGCAGATCTTAAAATATTCTCAGCTTTTAAAACAAACGTAATCATTATGTATATACAATAAAGCTTAATAATAGTTTGGGTCATAACAACCAATAAATTACAGTATATGTTTAAATAACAAATCATCGTTCGGTCCCCATTGAATACCAGAGTCAAACCAAAATACAATTCTAAAAATCGGTCATGCCGACCCTATCTTTAACTAAAATAGATAGCTAAAACCATCAAACAGAGGTATTATGGCCGTAGGGACCAATTCCATCTTAATACAATTTCAAGATCTCTGATCACAGGAGAAGCTTAAAAACTCAAAGAAAAAGGAGTTCTTGGTGCAATCCACTGGGATAAAAGATGACACAGCAGTACTTAGAAGGTCGAAGCCCGAGAAGGTCATGCCGCAAGGTCAAAACGAAACCATCGAAACATTACTCGTTCAAAAGAACAATTAAATGAGAACCATTTCTAGTTTAAGGAATCCAGAATTAAAAACAAATGACAAAAAGAGATCTTACATGAGTGGAGACCTGCACTCCAAGGGGCTGCGACCAAATTCAGTAGAATAGCTTACAACCCTTAAAAAATATTCACGAAAAGGAAATCAACTTAACCATGAATGGATGAGATTGCTACCTTCCACCTATACGTGAAGCCGTATTGCTCCATCTCGAGGTCACACATATTTGACAAGAAAACTCATTTAGTATCAATAACCCCTCCGCAAGAGAGACAGTGAGGAAACCCCATCTCATCCGCTAAAACAGTAAGGAAAGGACGATCAAAAAAACACTCAAACGCTGGTAATGCCTTGCCCTTACTTGGTGGAGAAGCATGTAGCCATGGTAGGATAGGAACGATAGACCTCGAACCAGAACTAACAGTCTACCATCAGGGCCGCAGAGCAGAAGCACCATGAAACAAAAGTAGGAACAAATGTATGTTCCCTCATAGCCATAGGATCTTAACCCTATCCATCAACCTCAAACAACCAGGATCGTGGATCATCCGGGATACAACGACGAAGATCGCGCCAAATGCATAGTCTCCAGACTCCTCTGAGTGGCCAAGTTAATGCAGTGTTATGAAGCCAACTATGGAAGGGATGGCGAGGAGAGCGGAGGACCTCGAGGTTCTCCCACTTTAATGAGGTGGATTTCCTCGAGGCAAGGACCAGGCAAGAAAATTAATTGCAATTATCTGCATGAAATAGCCCTGTAATTTGTGAAGGTTATGGATACTGTAAATGCCCGTTGGTAATAGTCAATTAATTTCTATAGCCCAACTCTCTTATTTACGTAATGGTTAATTTTTTTTTACATATGGATGTTACAAATGGTATCGGAGCCGAGGCTCATAAACTAAGACTTCTGGGTTATTTTAGTACAATTTATTAAGTCTTTTATCTATGTGTAATCATGCAATAAACAAATTACACAAACTGAGTTTGGATGTATATGAACACAAAGAGAGAGAAGAAAAAATACGGAGAATCCTCTGACCCGTAAGCCAACCATAAACACCTTATGTGGAGACAAACCCAAAACTATGGGTACAATTGGGAGAGGAATCGTGACAAGCCAACACTGCTCTACTAGAAACTATACAACAACTATGAGCAGAAATCATGAACTTGAGGAAGGGAAACAAGCAACTAAGGCAAGAACATGATAATATCCTTAAAAGTCTATCCAATTGACAAAATCGGTATGCTCCCGACCCCATAATAGAAAATAGAGAAAAGACCCCAATTACCAACAATGGAGAGGATAATACGAAATGAACAGAAGGCCATAAAGCAGAAGAAGAAGACAAAATGGTGATTTCAAAAGAATCAAACCATCGCTATTTGAAGGGGAATCTAAAGAAGAAGTGGAAGCCTAGCTGATCACCATGGGTAAATATCTTCAGATTTATGAGTATACTATAAAACTTAAAGTTCGACTAGAAGTTTACCAATTACAGGGGAAGGCCACCCTTTGGTGGGAAGAAATTGGAACTGTGAGGAAAATAGATGAGGAGCAAGTAACATTGTAGGAATTTCAGAAACATTTTAAAGATAAATACCTAACTAAACATTACTACGACGAAAAAGCAAAGGAGTTCCATGAGTTAAGACTGGGAGCCTTAACCATGGACAAGTATGTGAAGCAGTTTACTCTCGTGTTATGTTACATTCCATATATGCAAGAAGAAAAAGCTAAAACTCATCGGTTCATTAACACCTTGCCAAATGTCATGAAGGAAAAATTATAATTTTATTATCCTAAAACAATGGATGATGTTGTACGTAAAGCTTGCATCTATTATCAGCAGATGAAGCAGAAAAATGAGGGACATAAGGGCACCATTGGCAAGAAAATAAGGAACATACCACCAAACAGATAGCCAAAAGTCATAAATGGAAGAAGTAATCAAAAAAGGAATTTTGGAAAATTTGCAATAAATATGCCCAGAACTCAGACTTATACTGACAATAGACAGCTGGAAGGAGTTAGCAAAACTATTATAGATCAGCCACAAAAGTTGCCACTGCAATGTCGGGGATGTGGGGAAGCACATTATTACAAGAATTGCCCATACAATGCTCAAACTAAACAACTATCAAACATGCAAGAAGCATCTACAGTGGGAGATATCATAAGAAGCATGCCTAGAATCAATGCTGCCTTAGACGATCATCAAGCAGAATATCAACCCACTATGATCGAATGTGAAGGTGTGATTGTTGATCAACATGTTTCTGTTTTATTTGATCCAGGCACTAGCTTAAGCTACATTAGTCCTAATGTGGTAGAAAAATTTAAGATACAAAACAATAAATTTAAGAAACCTTGGCTAGTTCAACTAGCCACCGAGACAAAAAGGAAGGTGCCTGCAAAAATAGAAAACTACCCTATAACAGTTTAAGGATAGCCGATTCATGTTGACTTGAACATCCTTCCCTTCGATTCATATGATGTATTGATAGGAATGGACTAGTTGGAGAGTCGCTGGTCTCTAGTGGATTGCAAAGAAAAATGAGTTAGTTATCTTACCTAGTTAGGGCAGTGAAACAAAATTCAAGGAATCAAGAGGAATGTTGAACTACGCCCTATTACAGCAAACCAGCTTGGAAGATGCATAAGGAAGAGTTTCCATATTTATGCTGTCCAAGTAGGCTACAACAATGATAGGAATAATATGACCTCCTTAGAGAGAGTTCCTCTAATTCAAGAATTTTTGGATGTATTCCATGAATCCATTCCTCGGTTGCCATCAAAGCGGGACATCAATTTTATCATTGAGTTAGTGCCTGGGGTAGCTCCTGTTTCTAAAGCCCCTTACTGTATGAGCATTCACGAATTAACATAATTGAAAATGCAGCTTCAAGAATTGTTAGATAAATGTTATATTTGCCCTAGTGTGTCCCCTTGGGGAGCCCCTATACTATTCATACAGAAAAATCATGGTACATTAAGATTATAAATCGATTACCATCAGCTAAACAATCTGACCATCAAAACAAAGTATCCTTTACCTCGTATAAACGACCTATTCAATCAAGTACAGGGAGCTAGTGTAATATCCAAAATCGACTTAAGGTCTGGCTACCATTAAATCAAAATAAAGGACGAAGACATCTGCAAAACCGCATTTCGAACTCGTTGTGGACACTACGAGTTTGTGGTACTGCCTTTCGGCCTTATCAATGCTCCGACCACGTTCATGAGCTAATTCATGGCATTTCACAGTCATTTGTTAATAATTTTTTACTAATTGTTATTAATAATATACTGATCTATTCAAAAAGTAAGGATCAAAATGAGCAACATTTGAGAACAATATTGTAGATTTTGTGAGATAACGAGTTGTATGCAAAATTCAGTAAGTGCAATTTCTACAAGGATCAAATCGAGTACTTAGGCCATGTAATATCTGCAAAAGGTATAGCGGTGGATCCAAAAAAGATCAGAACTATCATGGAATGGACCACACAGAAAAACGTTGCTCACATAAGATACTTGTTGGGCCTATGAGGGTATTATTGTCGGTTTATCAAAGGCTTCTCAAAGATAGCTTTTCCAATGACTTCACTGCAGAAAAAGGGGTGTGCTTTCCACTGGACAATGGAATTCTAGCAAAGTTTTGAACAACAAAAGAAACTTCTCACGACCGCCTCGGTGCTAAAAGTAGTAGATCCGAAAAAGGTAATTTTTAGTATGTATAGATGTGAGTAAGGAGGGTGTCGGTGGAGTATTAAATTAGGAAGGAAAAGTCATATCTTGTTAATCACACAAGCTAAAGGAGTATGAACAATGTTACTCATGATCTGGAGCTAATCGTAATAGTGCATGCATTAAAAGTGTGGTGACACTACCTTCTAGGAAGGAAATTTCTATTATTAATTGACCACAACAGTCTTAGAAATTTCTTTAACAAATCCAATTCAAATGCTCGGTAGGCGAGATGGACCACAGGAATATAAAACTTGGTAGTAGACACTTTAAGCTGAAAGGTACATTGCATTTATGAAGTACAATTCAGTCAAGCACAATATAACCTGCCAAAGGTTGTCCAAGAGGCCTCCATGAGAGACTGGAATGTACATTCTTATGGCAACAAGCTTTGGACACTTAGGAAAAAGGGAGGCAGTCAAAATATGGAATTAGCCCCAATAAAATATTAACATTAAGAAATAGGATTTATATTCCCAACCAAAATTCCGTTAAGCAATTTGTATTAGATGAGTTTCATAGAAAACCTTACGCAGCTCATCCAAGATACCAGAAATTGTTCTTTGCTATCAAGAAATGTTGTTTATGGCTCGGTATAAGAAAATATGTGGCAGAATACTTGTCCAAATGTTTAAAGTGACAATTGGTAAAGGAAGAACACCAACATCCTGTCTGTTTATTACAAACCATGACCATTCCTGACTGAAAATGGGAGACAATCACTTTGGACTTCATTATAGGATTACCTCGTACCAAAAAACAACACGACTCAAGCATGGTTGTGGTGGAAAAGATGAGAAAAGCTACTCATTCATTCCCGTAAAATCCACTTATAAAATGGTAGAGATTGCAGACATATTTATGAGGAATATCTTCTCACTACACGGGATACCTCGAGTAGTGATCTCCTATACAGCTTTAAAATTTACATCCGCATTTTGGAAAACCCTCTTCACAGGATTATGCACTCAAATTCAATTCATCACTGCCTACCATCCACAAACAGACGACTAGCAGAACAACTGAACCAAATATTGGAAGACATTCTCAGAGTGTTTGTAATGAAACAACCCGAGAAATGGGAGGATTACCTCCACTTGGTGGAGTTTGCCTACAATATTGGACATCATGAATCATTAGGTATGAGCCCTTTTGAAGTTCTATATGGATGAAAGTGTCAGGTACCCATAGACTGGAATAGTCCAGATAACAAGTTAGCATTGGGTCCTGATATGTTAGCAGAAATGGAGGTGACCACCAAGAAGGTTTTCCAAAATTTGAATGTTTCTCAAGATAGGCAGAAGGTGTATACAGATAAGAAAAGAACCCATAAAGAATTCTACTTAGGAGATCATGCATATTTGAAGGTTAAGCCCTCAAAAAGCACATTGCAATTGAAGGATTGTGCAAAATTTGCACCACAATATTGTCCACCTTTTCAGATTCTTGAGTGAATCGGACCCATGGCGTACAAGCTAACACTCCCGAGTGACATCTGAGTCCATAATGTCCTCTATGTATCCTTATTTAAAAAATATGTATATGAATCTAGACATATTATTAACTTAGAAAGCATTCAAGTAATGATAGAATGAAATATAACTATTAGTAATTATGGTTTATAAAAAAAAAATTCACAAAGGGTTATGAATGTATAGGTAGAACTCGAGGGAGAATTTCTGGCAGAGCCTCTTCATATCCTAGATCGGATAGAAGCCACCCTATGGAGGCGAGCCATGACCCAGGTCAAAGTGGAGTGGAAGCACTTTGGCCTGGATGAGGCGACTTGGGGAAGAAGAGGAAGCCATGAAGAAAGTCTATCCTACACTATTCACTTAAAGAAAGAAGACCAGGGATGACATTCCTCTCAAGGGGAGGGAGTTTTAACACCTAGTGACACACCGACAACTGTTGTTATCAAGTTTTATCACCATTTCTTCGCAAACTAGTCTTCAATTTTACTCCTAAAACAGTAAAAAATGTAGGAACACACTTCTTCATTAAAAGCTGTGCAAAAAAGCAGAAAATTTGTCATTTGTGAAATTGAGCATTAAATTAAACTTTAATTAATACAAATAGATTGTAGATTACTTATGGAGCTTCATAAATATCTTAAAGACCTTCAGACCCCTTATTTTCTTTATTTCCATTAAACCACCACCTTTTCACAAGGAACACAATAAATCTCATGAAATATAAATGCAAGAGGTGTCCCACTAACATCCAAAGCACCTCAGGTGGATGGATAATGAACTGTATGAGTTTTTTGAATAACATACCATGTCTTTACAACCTTTCATGTGGTCAAGAACTTTGTTTGAGTGAAATTATGACTTTTCAAATTTAGAAATGTCTAAGTACAATGCAATGGAGAAGCATGGTAACAACCTTAGATCTTTGTTGTTTGCAAACGGTGACAAAGATATGACGTACAATTTTATTTGACTATGTAATCAACTGAAAAGACACCACTAACTTGTCCCAAAGATGAAAAACCAAACCCACTATTATCTTTATCCATGACTTGGATGACATATTAACCATAGACTTACTAGAGCTAGACCTTTTATGAAATCAATGATTTGATATATTCCATCACTAAAAAACTTTAATATATCCTAACCTAAATTGACACTAAATACTTGATCTCACACACTTCACAAAAATTGATGACTTGATCTCTTTGAGATCATAGCAACACTTTTACAAATTGGCAAAAATGATAAAAAAAATCTGAACATGACTTTGATTACTATAGCATAGGACTCTAACACAACTATTGACTGAATTTGAAGAAAGAGTTAGCAGAGTTTGTGGACAAATGCTTGGATATTATTCATCTTCATTTGGCATGTTCAAATGTTCTATTTTCTAGACACAAAACCAATTAATAATAAAATAATTTTTTTAACAATATTATTATAAAACTAATTAATAAAAAAATTAAGGTTTTAATAAATATATTATTTTTTATTGCTCTTAAAATATCTTATTTATTTTTAATATTATTATGAATAACTTTGTTAACATAACTAATATCCTATATATTTTAATATTAATAAATAATTTATATTAAATTATATTAATTGGTTTTATTTTGAAAAACTTATTGGTATGTAAATAATGGAAATTCATGCTTTATGTGCGTTATCACCCACATTACTAATTAATTGTGTTAATTTATAATATACTCTAGATCATAATTTTTATATCCTATTTGTATAATATAAGTTATATTTATTATCAATCCAATGTAAGTTAGATAAAGCATAATTTATATTCATATCAAAAAAGTATTTAAAATATATTAATCTTGAATAGATATACCTAAAAACCCATAAATTAATAATATTTATAGATTTCTGTTAATAAAAAATAAGTTTAAACACAAAATTATAAAAATAAGTTTAACCACAAATTAAAATTGATGATTTCTTTCCAAACATACTTATTTAAAAAAAAAATATTAATGTATGTTAAAATTCATCACTGTATTTGAAAATAAATTATCCAACTTTTAGCTTGGAGTAATCATGTTAAATGTTTTTATGTATGAGAGAGTTAAATGTTTATTTATTTTTTTAAATAAAAAGTTGTAATTAATTGGGAGGCAAATAGACAAATTGATGACCTTAGAGTGTGGCATGTTAAAGTCAATGCCACCAAGACAGCAGAATCCGCCGGATGTGAAAATCAATGCCACAAAGACAGCAGAATCGGCCGAATAATTTAATAGCACTAAACAAAAGAAATGTTAAAAATGTTTTATTAATATAATATATTGATAATTTTTTTTAATTAAATAATAAGAATGAAAAATATATATTAGTGGTAAAGTTCATATATTGATTTTAAAATAAATATTTATAATAAATATTCGTAAATAATAATTTAAAATAACCATATATAATTAAATAATTTTTTAACCAATTAAAAATACAAAAAAAATATTTAATTGATTAATATTTTTAATTCATAATTCAAAACTAATAATAAATAATAATTTAAAACAAAATATTCAAAATAAAATAATAACTCTAGGATAGGTATTGTTTTGAATAAAAATTTTAAATTGAATGAACCAATTATAATTAATGTAAATTAAATAAATTAATGAAATAATCTAAATTAAATTAAATAAAGTAATGTGAATTAAATAATAATTTTAAATTAAGAAATAAAAATAAAAAATTTAATAATCAAATATATTGTAATTATAATCAAATAATGTAACACCCACTAACATATCCACAATTGTTGTTATCAAGTTTTATTTATCATTTTTATTTTATTTTAGTTTATTTTGAATTGTTAAAAATGCTTAGGGTGAAAAGCCATAAGAAAAGTTGTTAAATATTAATTAAAAGATTCTAATTCAGTTGCGAATGGAACTAGAAAATCAGTTTTATGAACTACTGAAAAATAGTTACAGATAGTTCTTTCACTTTCTGCCTTAAAGAGGGGAAAAGAAAGGAACTAGTGGGGCTTGGAAAGGGGGAGAAAAAAATTGTACTGTGAGAAATTTTATTCCGAGAGCTGAGCAAGTTAGCCAGTGGGAAGGAATTGAGGTACGCGACTTGAGACTAGATTAGTTTCCTGATGCCCAAGGTACCAAAATTGTCTGTCCTTGACAGAAGTGGAAGAGCTCAGAGGGGGATTCTCGACATAATTATGAGATCTGAGGTCAAGTGACGAGACCTTCTAAATCAAAGGAATGTAGGCTTGAATCATATTCATTCAAATAGCCAGATAGGTACTTATCCTTGTGTTAACATCTATTTATTACTTTAGGGAAGTAATTAATGTTTAGTGTCATAAAAAAAAATTAGATTAGTAACTTAGAATGTTGTTGTAGTATAGAAATGAAATCTTTAATAAGTTCTACGCAAAAATGTAACACATAGTTGCAAGAACATACAGGAGGAAACACATATTGTTGCTTTTATAATGATATTGTTTACGGAAAGAATTCTAATATACTCCCAAAGGAATCATGAATCGAACAATCAAGTATTGATACAGAGATCTATCACTCGAGTCTAGACTTCTCATACTTAACAGGCCTCTAACTCAACCGTGAACATTTACACTGCATATTAAAACTATGTACCCACATATACTAATAGAATTCTAGAAATCACAACAACAATCATTGTACATTTATAACAAGAAAATCATGTATGTAATGACCCAAATCATATTCGGTGTAAAGATATGTATATTGCTGAAGGGTTAGGGTTATCAACCTTGGTGGAGTTCTGCAATAACACTCCAAGAGCTGAATACCTAGGCTCATAAAAGATTCAAACCCTTAAAGCATAGAACATAGATAACAGTTTATCAAGTCTGGCACATTTAGAATCATATACAGAAAATAAAAACAACGATTCCTTTCATGTAAATCTTAAAATATTCTCATCTTTTAAAACAAACTTAATCAATATGTATATACAATAAAGCTTCGTAATAGTTTGGGTCATAACAACCAATAAATTAAAGTATATGTTTAAATGCCAAATCACCATTCAGTCCCCATTGAATACAAGAGTCAAACCAAAATACAAGTCTAAACATCAGTCATGCCGACCCTATCTTTAACTAAAACATATAGCTAAAACCATCGAGGAGAGGTATTATGGCCATAAGGCCCAATTCCATCTTAATACAATTTCAAGCTCTCTAATTACTGGGGAATCTTAAAAACTCAAAGCAAAAGGAGTTCTCGGCACAATCCACCTGGAGAAAACATGACACAGTAGTACTTAAAACGTCGAAGCCCGAGAAGGTCATTCTGCAAGGTCAAAACGAAACCATCAAAACATTACTTGTTCAAAAGAACAATTAAATAAGACCCATTTCTAGTTTAAGGAATCCAAAATTAAAAACAAATGACAAAAAGAGATATTATATGAGCGGAGACCTGCACTCCCAAGGGCTACGACCAAATCCAATAGAGTAGCTTAGAACCCTTAAAAATATTCAGGAAAAGGAAATCAACTTAACCATGAATGGATGAGATTGCTACCTTCCACCCATAGGTGAAGCCGTATTGCTCCATCTAGAGGTCACACATATTTGACAAGAATACCCATTCAGTATCAATAACCCCTCCACAAGAGAGATAGTGAGGAAACCCCATCTCATATACTAAAACAGTAAGCAAAGGATGATAAAAAAAACACTGAAACATTGGTAATGACTTGCCCTTACTTAGTGGTGAAGCATGTAGCCATGGCAGGATAGGGACGATAGACCCTAAACCAGAACTAATAGTCTACCATTAGGGCTGTAGAGCAGAAGCACCATGAAACAAAATTAGGAACAAATGAACATTCCCTCGTAGCCATAGGATCTTAACCCTATCCGTCAACCTCAAGTAGCCAGGACCGTGGATCATCTAGGATTCAACGACAAATATCGCACCAAATGTGCAATCTCGAGACTCCTCTAAGTGGCCAAGTTAATGTAGAGATATGAAGCCAAATATGGAAGGGATGGCGAGGAAATCAAAGGACCTTGGGGTTTTTCCGCTTTAATGAGGTGGATTTCCTCGAGGCAAGGACCAGGCAGGGAAATTAATTGCCATTCTTTATCAGAGTTACATGGAGTCCAACAAGGATTGGGTGCTACATTATCCACTTGAAATAGCCCTGCAATTTGTGAAGGTTATGGGTACTGTAAATGCCCGTTGGTAATAGTCAATTAATTTCTATAGCCCAACACTTTTATTTACGTAATGGTTAATTTTTTTATATATATGGATGTTACATATGGAATCAGAGCCCAGGCTCATAAGTTAATACTTCTGGGTTATTTTAGTACAATTCATTAAGTCTTTTATCTATATGTAATCATGCAATAAACAAATTACATAAATTGAGTTTGGATGTATATGAACACAAAGAGAGAGAAGAAAAAATATATAATTTAGCACCAACACAAAAAATAAGGAGAAGCCCCAGGATAGTAAGCCAACAATAAACACCTTATGTGGAGAAAAACCCAGAACTGTGGGTACAATTGGGAGAGGAATCACAACAAGCCAACGTTGCTCTGTCGGAAACTATGCAACATTTACAAGCAGAAATCATGAACTTGAGGAAGGAAAACAAGCGACTAAGGCAAGAACATGAGACGATCCTTAAAAGTCTGTCTAATCGACAAAATCAGCATGCTCCTGACGCCATAACAGAAAACAGAGAAAAGACCCCAACTACCAACAATAGAGAGGATAATGTGGAATCAATAGAAGGCCATAAAGAGGAAGAAGAAGGGAATTCAGATAATGTGTCGGATCAAAGGAGGACAAAACGGTGCGTTTAAAAAAATCAAACCATCGCTATTTGAAGGGGAATCTGAAGAAGCAGGAGCTTGGTTGATCGACATGGGTAAATATCTTCAAATTTATGAGTATACTGTAAAACTTAAAGCTCGACTAGCAGTTTGCCAATTATAACGGAAGGCCACCCTTTGGTGGGAAGAAACTAAAACCGTGAGGAAGATAGATAAGGAGGAAGTAACATGGTAGGAATTTCAGAAACATTTTAAAGATAAATACCTAACTAAACATTACTATGACGTAAGATAAACATTACTATGGCATAAAAGCAAAGGAGTTCCGTGAGTTAAGACTGGGAGCCTTAACCATGGACGAGTATGTGAAGCGGTTTACTTCCATGTTATGGTACATTCCATATATGCAAGAAGAAAAAGCTAAAATTCATCGGTTCACTAACACCTTGCCAGATTTCATGAAGGAAAAATTATAATTTTATTATCCTAAAACAATGGATGATGTTGTACATAAAGCTTGCATATGTTATCAGCAGATGAGGTAGAAAAATGAAGGACCTAAGGGGGCCATTGGCAAGAAAATAAGGAACGTACCACCAAACAGACAACCAAAATTCATAAATTGCAGAAATAATCAACAAAGGACTTTTGGAAAATTTTCAAGAAATATGCCGAGAACATAGAGTTATACTGAGAATAGATAGCGGGAAGGAGTTAGCAAAACTATTACAGACCAGCCACAAAAATTGCCACTGCAATGTTGGGGATGTGGGGAAGCACATTATTACAAGAATTGCCCACACAATGCTCAAACTGAACAACTGTCAAACATGTAAGAAGAATCTATAATGGGATATATCGCAAGAAGCATGTCTAGAATCAATGCTGCCATGGACGATCATCAAGCGAAATATCAACACACTATGATCGAATGTGAATATATGATTGATGATCAACATGTTTCTGTTTTATTTTATCTAGGCGCTAGCTTAAGCTACATTAGTCCTAATATGGTAGAAAAATGTAACCTACAAAGAAGTAAATTTAAGAAGCCTTGGCTAGTTCAACTAGCCACCGGGACAAAAAGGAAGGTGTCTGCAAAAACATAAAATTTCCCTATAACAGTTTAAGGACAACCGATTCACATTGACTTGAACATCCTTCCCTTTGGTTCGTATGACGTATTGATAGGAATGGACTGGTTGGAGAGTTGTTGGTCTCTAGTGGATTGCAAAGAAAAATGACTCAGTTATCTTACCGAGTTAGTGCAGTGAAATGAAATTCAAGGAATCAAGAAGAATGTTAAACTATGCCCTATTACAGCCAACCAGCTTGGAAGATGCATAAGGAAGAGCTTTCGGATTTATGTTATCCAAGTAAGGTACAACAATGATAGGAATAATATGACCTCCTTAGGGAGAATTCCTGTAATTCAAGAATTTGTGGATGTACTCCATGAATCCATTCCTGGGTTGCCATTAAAGCATGACATCGATTTTACCAATGAGTTAGTGTCTGGGGTAGCTCCTATTTCTAAAGCCCCTTACTGCATGAGCATTCTTGAATTAAAAAAATTGAAAATGCAGCTTCAAGAACTGTTAGATAAATGTTACATTCGCCCTAGTGTGTCCCCTTGGGGAGCCCCTGTACTATTCGTACAGAAAAAGGATGGGAAATTAAGATTATGCATCGATTACCATTAGTTAAACAATCTAACCATCAAAAATAAATATCCTTTACCTCGTATAAACGATATATTCAATCAAGTACTGGGAGCTAGTGTATTATCCAAAATTGACTTAAGGTTTGGCTATGATTAAATCAGAATAAAGGATGGAGACATCTGCAAAAGCACATTTTGAACTCGTTATGGACACTATGAGTTTGTGTTACTGCCTTTTCGCCTTACCAATGCTCCGACCACTTTCATGAGCCTGTTGCATGGAATTTCCCAACCACTTCTTAATAAATTTTTACTTGTTGTTATTGATAATATCCTCATCTATTCAAAAAGTAAGGAGGAACATGAGAAACATTTGAGAACAGTATAGTAGATTCTGTAAGATAACCAGCCGTACGTAAAATTTAGAGACAAGGATCAAATCCACTACTTAAGCCATGTAATATTGGAAAACGGTATAGCGGTGGATCCACAAAAGATCAAAACTATCATGGAATGGACCACACCAAAAAATGTTGCTGACATAAGATCCTTTTTAGGCCTAGGAGGGTATTATCGTCAGTTTATCAAAGGATTCTCAAAAATAGCTTTTCCGATGACTTCACTGTAGAAAACAGTGTGTGCTTTCCACTGGACAGCGGAATGCCATCAAAGTTTTGAACGACTAAAGAAATTTCTCACGACTGCCTCAGTGCTAAAAGTAGTAGATTCAGAAAGGTATTTTGTAGTATGTACAGATGTGAGTAAGGAGGGCGTTGGTGGAGTATTAACTCAAGAAGGAAAAGTCATAGCCTATTAATCACACAAACTAAAGGAGTATGAACAACATTACCCTACTTACGATCTAGAGTTGACTGCAATATTGCATGCACTAAAAGTGTGGCGACAGTACCTTCTAGGGAAGAAATTTCTATTATTAACTGACCACAGTAGTCTTACAAATTTCTTTAGCCAATCCAGTTTAAATGCTCGGTAGGCGAGATGGACTACATTCTTGAGCGAGTTTGACTTTGACATGAAACACCTCAAAGGAAAATAAAACTAGGTAGCAGACACTTTGAGCTGAAAAGTACATTGCATTTATGAAGTACAATTCAGCCAAGCACAATATAACCTGCCAAAGGTTATCCGAAAGGCCTCCCTGAGAGATCGAAATATACATTCTTATGGCAGCAAGCTTCGGAAACTCAGGAAAATGGGAGGGAGTAAGAGTATGGAATTAGCCCAAATAAAATATTAATATTCAAAAATAGGATTTATATTCCCAATCAAAAGTCTATCAAGCAATTGTCATTAGATGAGTTTCATAGAAAACCTTACGTAGCTCATCCAGGATACCAGAAACTGTTTTCTGCTATCAAGAAAATTTATTTATGGACCAGTCTAAAAAAATATGTGGCATAATACTTGTCCAAATGTTTTAAGTGACAATTAGTAAAGGCACAACACCAACATCCTGCCAGTTTGTTACAACCCTTAACCATTCCTGAACGAAAATGGGAGACAATCAATTTAGACTTCATTACAAGATCACATCGTACAAAAAAACAACATGACTCAAGCATGGTTGTGGTGGACAAGTTGAGAAACCTTCTCATTTCATTCCCATAAAATCCACTTATAAAATGGTGGAGATTACAAACATATTTATGAGGGAAATCTTCCGACTACACGGGATACCACGAGTAGTGATATCCTATATAGATGTAAAATTTACATCTGCATTTTCGTAAACCCTCTTCATAGGATTAAGCACTCAAATTCAATTCATCACTTCCTACCATCCACAAAAAACTGACCAGAGAGAACAAGTGAAACAAATATTGGAAGACATTCTGAGAATGTTTGTAATGCAACAACCCTAGAAATGGGAGGATTACCTCCACTCGGTGGAGTTTGCCTTCAATAATGGACATCATGAATCATTAGGTATGAGCCCTCTTATCACCCCAAGAAACTCTCCTAGGTTGTAGCTCGGAGATGCTCGGAAACATTACAAACTCAACATAATGTTGGAAAGGATGAATGGAGGGAATGATGCTTGTTCAAGCCGAATAACCACTTCTACTATGCTTAACTCGAGACATGTGTGAACACCCCCAAACTATAAGGCTTTAGACCACCAATTACCCACAGTTTAAGGATTAGGTGAGTATGGAGAATACTAACCACTAGTAGATGCACAAGACCATGTGATGGCTGGCTACAACCAATAAAAAGGTTTGCAAATCTATTTCCTAATGCATAGACAGGATGATAGCTCTCTAGCATTAAGTAAAAAAGAATCCTGAATGACACATTCACTGATACATACAATAATTTACCACAGAGGTAGGATGACAGCTCCTCTAATGCTAAACTTCAAGAGTTCATGAAAACTGCAATACAGGCACAGCCTAGAATAGAGTAGAAGTGACCAATGAGTAATTAACAGCAAAAGAAGCTTGTATTAGCTGAAAATGAAGACGAGACACTGCAAGTCTCAACGCAGTCATAGTCTCTAGAAGTTGAACCTTACATCAAAATTACAACCATCAACGCTAATTACATCTTGTTTCTGGGTATATATAAAGTTTCATTACAAAGATATTCTGCTATTCTAGGTGTGGAGGGGTCATAATTGACCACCAACTGCTTTAACTGCCTGATGGAGTCTTTAGTACAATTTGCCTACTTCAGTGAACAAATCTGACCTTCTCAGGTGCTCTGCTGTCCTTCTTGGGTAGGTGGAGTATTGTATGGAAGAAGTTCCATAATTGTTGAATATGTTCACTTGCTCAGACTCTATCCTTTTCTCCTCGGCCATACTGTTTCTTGAATGCAGTTGTTGAAGATGAATTGCGTCGGTTACTGGTAGGTGATCGCCTTCATCCTTCGAGTGCATGGGACAATCAAAGGTCACGTACTACATCGCAGGTTGACGGACTTGTTGGAGGAACAAGGTTGGCCGTTGGATTGCACAGATGGTCGTCGGAGATCTCTCGGCGGGAGGTATCGGGAGGAAGCAGGAGAAAACAAACGTGAGCTGTTAGATATCGGGTGGACAGATCCAGTGGTCATCGGGCATAAGAGATGTGCAGAGTTTATCGGGCGGGGATGGAGGATGAGTGGTGAGCAGTGTTGCCCACACCACTTTTGGAGGGTGAGCGGTAATCGTACGAGGGCTCGCGATCATAATCATTGAGCGACGCGTGGAAAACGGGAAGGGACAAAAACCACTTTGATTGCGAGTTAACGCACGGGTGGTTTACGGGCGCGGAGAAAGCAAACGCCATCCAATCACGGCGGACATGATCGGACGACGGGGGTTTGAACACACAGGTTTTGTTTGATGTGACAAGGAAACGGTGGATTAGGGGTTTTGCGAAGGCGCGCGATTATATGGGTCTCAGGGTTTTAATGCCTGGAGCTTAAGAAAATCGTTTTATGTGATTTTAAACAGAAGCAAAGGAGATGAAGAGGGGAATGGGCGAGGAATGGAAAAGGGAGAGGATATTTGGTGTAGGCCTTCTTTGAGTAGGACCAAGGACCAAGCTTACTTCTTCTCCTCGAACATTAGCAACCTGTAGCAGAGCTAACACTAGCTCCTTCTATGGATGAGATCCTCCCTATGAAGTCTCAAGAACTTGCAGATCAATGCCTTTCCTATGAAAAACAAATTAGTAAAATTTCATAGTGTTCCATTGGGCATGGAGTCTAATTAAGCTTACACTGAAACTGATAAAATAACATATTTACAATATTAAGGCCTAAAGACCTTAAATAATATAAATTTTCAAAAACCACCCATTAAATGGGCCATCAAAGACTGTTTCCCCTCCCATACTTTGCAGTATGAATGTATTGTTCCCTTGAATTTGAGAAATAATAAAAGGCCCTATCCAGAAAGCATCAAACTTCCCATGGTTACGTTTATTTTCTTTCAGTGCATCCCACTTAAGGACCAAGTTTCCAACCTGGAAATTATATGATTTTGTCCTGCTGTCAAAAACTTCCTTGATCTTCTTCTGATGTGCTGTAGACCTTTCAACTAGTTGTTCTCTGATCTGATCTACCTCTGCTAAATCAATGAGCTTTTTTGTCCATGTCTTCTTCCTCATTATGCTATTCTTGCAAAAACTTTGCCACAGGGAGGGTTAGCTGAATCAGGAATACAGCCTCAGTACCATATACCAGCTTGAAAGGAGAATTTCCTATGGATTTCTTAATGGTTACTCTGTCAGCACACAGTGCATACTTGAGTTTAGAGTCCCAATTCTTTTTGTTTTACTCCAGCAGCTTTTTAATTATCCTTATCTAGCTTTTGTTTGAAGATTCTGCTAGACCATTGCCTTGAGGATAATATGAGGTGGAACGAACCAGTTTAATGTCCATTGAATTGCACATGTCCACTAATTCTTTTGCTCTGAAGGCTACTGCCTTATCTGTGACTAATTTATGTGGACAACCAAATCTAGTGAAGATATTCTCTGTTAAAAACTTCATGACCACATGATGATCAGCCTTCCTAGTAAGTATTTCTTCAATCCACTTAGTGAAGTAATCTATGGCTACTAAAATTCATCTATGTTGGCCACTCGAATGTGGATTGATCTCTCCAATGAAATCCAAGCCCCACTGCTCAAAAGGGCCACTAGCATGTATAGGCTTTAAAGGCAGGGACTTCAATTGTTGCTTCCCTTCAAATCTCTAGCACCTGTCACAAGATTTAACAAATGAAAATACATCAGAAAATAAGGTGGGCCAATAGTATCCAGCTCTGAGGATCTTGTGGGCTGTAGTTTTCCAATAGCAGTGTCCTCCACACATTCTGGAATGGAACTGTTGCATAACTTCTATAGATTGTTCTTTGCCCATACATCTGAAAAGAATCCCTGAGGGGTCCCTCCAGTAAAGTAGGTTGTCATGGATGCAGTATTTTTCTGCCCTGAGCTTACTAGTTTTGGCTTAGCTTGAATTGAAACCTCGAGGAACGTCTAGCTTCAGCAAGAATTGAGCTATTGCAGACTACCAATCACAAGAAGCTAGATTTTCTGCCGATGACTGTATTTTCCTTGGTTCAGTTGTTTCTTCTTTTGTTTGATCATTTTTTGCATCTGTGCTTATGAAATTTATGTCCAACGTTCTGCAATTTTCTTCAGCCAATAGTCTGGCAAGGCCCTGGCCTCTGACAAGCTTGGTGGGCTTCAGTTCTATATTAGATTCAATAAACTTTTCAATCCATTTAGCCCTTCTTCCGTCAACATCAGGCTGTGTTAGGACACCTTTTATTGAAGCAGAGGGTACATATGCAATTATCTTGGAATGCAGAATATAAACTTTGAAAGCTTTCAAAGACTTGATAAGAGCATATGCTTGTTTCTCAATAATATCATACCTCAGCTCAACATCCCTTAAGGTTTTGCTAAAGAATGCCACTGGATGCTCCGAGCCTTCTTCATCTGCTTGTAATAAGACTGCTACAAGGGTGTCATTAGAGGCAAATGGAAATATGCGGAACTCCTTGTTGTAATCTGGGCTGATTAAAGTAGGAGCTTCCCTAATAGCTTTGTTAATAGACTCAATGGATCTTCTTGTTGAATCAGTCCATTTGATCTCTGACCCGTTTCTCAACATGGAGGTAATATGCGTCAAGAGTTTTGTAAAATTTGGGATAAACCTCCTCACAAAGTTTATTTTGCACAGAAAGGACTGGATGTCCTTCTTTGATCTCGGAACAGACAACGTCTGTATCGCTCTTACTCTTTCTGGGTTGATTTTGACACCTCTCTCATTTCTGTAACATGGAAATTGTTTGGTTGTTTGGTGGATGGTAGGAATTTAACCTCCAAAGACTATTCTAAAATATTTTAAATGTTGATATTTATCTCAAAAGTAGTTATGCCTTTTTTTCATTTTTAGTGAAATTAATTAATTAAAAAAATGTCATATAAACATGAGTTATAGTTTTTTTAAAATGTGGTATTATTCAGTAAAGTGGGAGAGAACCTCTATGGTTAAGAATAATGTATGTGTTTTTCTAGATGTTTATATGTTTACCTCATATATTAGCTCTTTTTATAATTAATATAATAATAGTAGTTTAAAATTAAGTTATAATTTAGTTAATTTTAATGAATATTTTATTTGGTTAACTTATTTATTTTTTGGCAATGTGAGATGTATCATGAGGTGAGTTTTTTAATGGCTATTGATGGCTACTAGTCATTTAATTTATATAGATGCATTAGTTGTTAGGTAGATGTTAGGGGATTTAAATTTTATTTTAAAGGTAGTTTTGTGGTTTGATTTAAATTCATTAATTAAGAAAATTTCATAGGTTTTCTCGGGTTGTAGTAGTGAGCCATGACATCAAATATCTTTATGATTAAAAAACTTATTACATGCTTTTTTTTAATATTTAAATTTTAACACATATATTGATTATTTAATTAGTTTTTATGACAATTTTTTTTAACAACATCAAGTTTATCATGTACATATATTATTTATAATTAATCATAAAATAATAATAGTCTCATTTTTTTTTTGGCAAATGTGAGATGTATTATGAGGTAAGTTTTTAAGTGGCTATCCACACCTACTAGCCATTTAATTTGTAGGGATGCATTAGTTATTAGGTAGATATTGGGTATTTAAACTCTATAACATATTATAAAATATTCTTACTAGTAATCACAAATCAAAGGATGATATTTATTTTAAAAGTAGTTGTATTGTTTTATTTAAATTCATTAATTAACAAAAAAGTCATTATTGTTTTAGTATTAGTAAGCGATGACATTGTAACAATATCGACTTCATACATTTTCAGTATTAAAAGTCATATTATATGTTTTGTTAAATACATAAACTTGTAACATTTTTTAATTCTTTATAATTAATAATAAAATAATATATTTAAATAAACTTATAATTTAATTAATTTTTGAGATTTTTTTTTTAATTATTATAATAATTGTAAACCCATATTAATTTTTTTAAATAATAATATTGACTTCAGAATGTTATAAAAGGGGCTACATTACAGATTGATAACCATTAGTTTCTTGGTCTTTTATAATCATTCATTCATAAGAAATATAGCAATAACGCTAGCTCGCCATTACAAGGGATTATTGTTATTAGAGGGAGCCATGGAGATGAGGTCATTTGCACCGTTTGGTTTACCTCTGATGTTACTGCTCCTCATATCTGTGGTAGGCGCGCAGTATGGACCCATATCGGGAAGCTGTGACAACGTTCAGCTCCCAAGCGGAAGTATTTACTTCGATGCCATCGGAAACCTGCTCGTAGATCTCGAACTATATTAGTGCAGGCAGAGTGCACTAATGACGTTAGTGACTGCAGCGACTGTATTTCTAGCCTGGGTAGGTCCATCTGGGACTATTGCAAAAATTCTATGCATGCTCAGGTAACGTACGTTGGCCTGTGTTCCATTTCCTACAGTTGTAACCAGGCCAAGTGACGAGTGCAGCTTTTAGCATCGTCTCTCTCATCTCTCTCATCTATTTCTTTTCCAAAGTAACGTTGAGTCGTTATGCTCAAATTGCACTCGATGGTAAAAGCTGCACTGGTCACTCGGCCTGGTAACAACTCTAGGAAAAGCTGCACTCGTCACTCGGCCTGGTAACAACTGTAGGAAATGGAACACAGGCCATCGTACGCTACCTGAGCATTCATAGAATTGTTGCAATAGTCCCAGATGGACCCACCCAGGCTAGAAAGGCAGTCGCTGCAGTCACTAACTTCATTAGTGCACTCTGCCTGCCCATTGACGTAATAAACTGAGATATAAAGAGATATTAAATATCGATGCTAACAACTGTACTCGTCACTCGCTCTGTAAACAACGGTAGGAAATGGAACATAGACCAACTTACGCTACCTCAGCAGTGATACCATTCTTTCAATATTACCACATGAACTCACCTTTTAAAATAATTTAAAAAATAATGGGTTCATTATTTCCTTAAAATGATCTACCTTGGAATTCCCAATTTGTTTGAATGTTTTTAATTAACCAACACCAATTAATTATTTTTTAATAATAATTAATAATAATGAAATTTATAGAATAATTAAAATTATTATTATAATAATTGAAAATATAAAAAATAATAATTATTATAAAAATATAATTATTAAAAAATAATAAATTATATTTATTATTATTTTTGTTATTTATAATGATAGAAAAGGACAACTACCACTTAATACAAAATATAAATAGTGTGAAGATCATTATTATTATTATTATAATGAAATTTTTGGAGTGATAAATTTAAATTCAAATTGATGAGAAGTGAGTAGTTAGTAATCATTTGAAAATAATTAAATAGATAATGCCTTCTTCATACCTAATCATTTTATAATTCAAAATGATATGTGTTTTTCAAAAGAGTGCTTATTACTACATGACACACTATTAAAACAAA